>JAZBHA010001691.1:0-16127 GCA_037464855.1 Iselma pallidipennis | reverse complement strand
ACAACTTTCCTGAAAAATTCAGCCATACTGCTTGAAAAGTCGATTTCAGAACGATTTTTACTGGACTATACTGTACCTTTCATATAAAGCTGCATAATGTAGCCGTGTATTGCCGGCACCATCCATCCGTTGCGCTATATTAAAATGTGGTGGTCGTCTTTCAGTGCTCTGAAATTATATACAAAAATATGTTGAAACAAAGAATAAAACAAAAATTGAACTCATACCCTTATGGGTTTATTATGTCGACGATCCTTGGGGTTGACCATTTTTGTTCCAAAAAAATATAAACACAGATATGATCGCAGCAAACACAAAACACAACTACACAAACCAGTTATTCTGGAGAAGTACCTAATCTGTGCACAACTACTAAGGGAAGGGTTGGAAATTTGCTAGGTTCTGGTGTACCTATAATAATAGTTGCCCTTCCACAATATTTAGAAATTTCCAAAAATTCTTCTCGTACATATCGTAGACAATAGACGAAAACTGTAGAACTTTCAGCAGGTAGATACAAGTTTTTCGGGTTGTTTCTAGAAACTTTTATTACACAAATACATACACAATTATGTATTATACAAATTTTACATTAGAAAACAACAATTTAATCAGTCGATATTCGTTTTTTTTTTAAATTGTTTACTAAACTAATGACTATAAGAGGTGTAACCTCTATTAAACGGACTAACTGCAGTGAACGGTCTTAGAGCAGGATCAGCATCCGGTAGAGATCCACCTGTTGCTGCTCGCATATCTTGATCTAACAGGACGACATCATGGGCACTAGCACTTTTACTATAAACAAACGATAAAAGAATAAAATAATCGCACCAATAGGTATAGAGATGAGGATAGTATCAAGCCAGCGATAAACACTTGTTGGCCCGATAACATCCTTCACTAGCACAATAGTATCTCTTTCTTTTAAAATCCAAACAAAAATCTCGAAAATTACCTCATTAAAGTCTCATATTCTTCCCCGATAATCTCTTCATCTTCTGTAAACAGGACTGTTTGATAATTATTGGAGTTTGGTGAGAATCTCGCTAATGTTCCATTATAAATCAGTAGATCATCAACTAAAATCTGGAAGAAAATCAATTATTTTTCCTTGTTTTCGAGGAGGAAAATTGAAAAACTTACCCCAAACTCTTTAATTCCACGATTTGGTGTTTTCGAATAATTCCATAATTTTATTAATGAAGCAATAATCGGTTGATCCATTACAATATAGATACGATTTAATAATTTCGGAATGATTGGTGATAACCATGAATGTGAACCACTATGATCATCATTAATACAATCAATTAATTTATCCGGTGTACGGATATCACCAGTCACATTATCTAAACTATTAACACTCTCCGGATAGGCACAAATATCTAAAAAAAGGAAAAATTGATATTTCCTTAGGGTGCTAATACATGAAGGGTGTTTTCTCTCTTCCAACTTCGTCCCTTCTCTGTCGACAAACAGAGACGTATCACTTGTCCAACGTAAGACCAACCAATCAAGAGTCATTCCGAAACACTTCCCGAAATGATAGATATATCCTCTGTCTCTTAGAAGAAAGAAAATCACCCCATAGTTAAAATACAGTAGAACTCGGCTATAACGGTATTCAATGGATCTAGACATTTTTGAGTGTTATAACCGAATTGTTGTGATTAAAATTAAAAATTGACTAACTTTGTTCATTTATTGGTATTTTGCCACCTTTATGGTCATATAATTCAATACCATTTAAACCACAATAGTAACGATCACCCCAATTTGAATAAATTATAATTTGCAAGACAAATCCTTGTGGCATTGTTGTTATTGTTGGTGATTGACAATTTATTATTGAATTTTGTTGGAAATATTCATCCGTTTCAATAAATTTCACATCTTGTACATAATCATAATGACAATTACCGGGTGCACGACGTAATATAAAAATATCATTCTTTGTCAATGGATTCATTACTGGTTTATTGTCGAGAAGGATCTTTATTGTACGTACACCAGCTGTCGATGTTTCTAAATTAGCATTATAATTCCAAAACCGAATACCTGCAAAAATTTACGCCATAGAGAGCCGTCCCGAAGAATTGCGCCTCTAGTGGGAGGTGCACGTAACTGGCACGTTACGTCACCTCTCGGTTCTCGGGACGGCTCTGATTGGTGCGATAATTCGCACTAGTGCTAATGGTGCCCGTGCATCCCCACCATTTCGCTAGGAAATTGAGTGCAGCGGTGGGATGGCACCGGGCCCCATTGTCGCACAATTCTTACCAACCTGAGATATATTTGAAACTATCAAAAATGATATTAATTGAAATCTCTTGTTCATTCGATTTATACGGGATCCACCACATATTCTCCTGTTTCTCCGTTATATTCTCATTATTAATTAAACGATTTATATTAATCCGTCCTAATCGATGATTACATGTTAAATTATTATGATTTAACAAGATTATATTATCAACACTTTCAACGATTTCAATACCAGTTAAACCGATCATTGTTGGATGGCCCCAATTTGATAAAAAAACGATATCAATACGATTAGCACCAAAAAGAATCTGTTCACTGGGTGAATTTTTTTGGACCGGACCAGTTATCGGACGAACCTGCAAATCGTCAATAATTATCGAAAAATTTCAATTAGGTACAGTAGAGCTCGGCTGTAACGACATCTAATACTCCGCATTTATGGTGGCACTCGGCTATAACGTTACTAGTGTGTCGTTGTAGCCGAGTTTTACTGTAATTCGATTCAATCCATTTACATCAGTGATTCGAGTCGATGTTGGTGGCCGATCTTCGGTAATTGGTGTTGATGGTTTTGATTTCAATGATGAAAAAGAAGTATCATTTTTCGAAATTTTCTCCAAAATCTCTTCATCGGTTGTAAATAGAATTGTCTAGAATTTGAAATTGAAAATCAATTAATTTTTGAATAAATAAATTTTAATTTATAATGTTGGTACATCACCAAAAGCATCAATACCACCCAAAATACCACCACAAGCTTTAGCAATTTCACCTTTGAAAATCGGTTGATCATCCAGGAAAATCACAATGTCTCGTACACCACGATACGAATGTATTCGTGATTTATTGTAATTCTGCAAAACAAAAAAAAATACAGTAGGCTCCCGATAATCTGACTAGCTAGTACTTCCTCTCTCTTTCTAAAACCTGAGAGGACACTATGGCCTCTCTATTAGAAACAGAGATGAAGTCATTGTTGTTCTCTTGTCTGGTTCCACAAATAGGAACTTGTTTTCGCGCATTACAGCGGAACCGAATCACGTCCGCTAATCCGGACTATTGTGTGTGATTTTTATGAAATCTATTGAAAATTTTTACCCATATTCGTATCATTGATATGATAGTGATTTGTTGGAATTCAATTGTAATGATATGATTGCAACCAGTTTCAAATGGTGCTAACCAGATATGCATATCGTCCTGTGTCCGATTCGTACCATCAAGTAGATTATTAACAATTCTAGGATCATTACTGCATTCTGGTAGAATATTAACATCAGATGGGTCTGCAGTTATCTAGAAATTCAAACTCTTATCAATAAAAAAATTGAAATTTAACACAAAAATAGTTACTTTCTTCACATCAACAATTCTACCATCAATATCGAAAATCTCAATACCATTTAAACCCACATAATATTTATCACCCCATGTACTTAATATATCAATAATTAAACATTTCCCAAATGGTAATTCTGGTATAATGAAGATATCTTGGATTTTTTTATGGGCAGTTTTACGTAAAGAATGATGACTATTTTTCTTATATTTCCGGTATACTATCGAATCATCATTATTTTGATGATGATGATGATGATGATGGTATTTTAAATGTTCACTAATCCGTTCATTTTCTGATAATAATTCATTGATAATCTGTTGGCGCATTTGATTCTCCTTATCAATTTTCATGCGATATTCTTGCAACTTCTTTTCAAATATTGGATCATAGATCGACGATGATTGATGACCACCGGAATGATTTGGGCCGAAATCACGATTTTTGATCGAATAATTACCTAATTCACTTTTACTACGTACCGGTTCGGCCACTATCATTGATGGTTGTTGTCTTGGTAATGATAACGTATTGTTATCAAAATCGCCTCAAATACAATAAAATAATCAAATCAATTTATTATTTATTTTATTTATGTGAGATGGGTTTCTTTTTACAATTCCGTCGACTTACCATGATTTCGAATTTTGGCACTATCTAGACGACCTTTATGGGACTGTTGGAAATTATCTAAACTCTTCCAGGCGTTCTCTAAATCATCTTGTTTCGGATCGGGATATGATAGTGTCGTTGTTGCCGAATTAAACGTTTCATTGATTTGTGGTAGATAATAATCGGAATTGTTTGCAGATCTTCGACCATATTTAGCTGACTGGGATTCACTACAGTAAATGTCGTTATAGCCGAGTTCTACTGTATGTATAGAAATTTCACCAAACTCACCTAGTGCCTGGAGTTGAGGGATAATTCTCATGAATGTCATTCATTGAATCGTCATGGTCTTTAGAGATTTTTCTATAAACAACCATAATAATAATAATAATAAGAAGAAGAAGAAGAAGTTTTCTCGATGGAATAGATTTACCTGGAGATTTCCTGTAACCATTTCGGTATATTACCATGGGTGGGTATATTTGTCCCTTTATAATCTGCATCACTAGTACCATTAGGTTCCATATTATCGTTTTTTTGTTAATTCTACTAGATTTACATTTTATTTAAAATGAATTTATAGACGAAAAATCGACATTTTTCCACCCGAAATAAACACTAATGTTTTGATTACTGGTTACCATAGTGAGTTACCCGAACAGGTGGTAAAACTATTCAATTATAGGTACAGCCCCCGTTTAAACTATTTTTATCAATTAAAATAATAATAATAATACTAATAATAATCGAACTTGATATAAATCTATAATTTCCACCAATAAATCAAACCAGGGCCGGACTGGACAGGCGTGATATAGGGAGATTTTCCCCGAAGCCAATGAGTTTTTAGGGACCAGTGAGATTTAAGGGGCCAAATTGCATTTGAGGAGCTGAAGAGATATCTTCTTTTCTTATAAATTCCCCCGGGGGCCAAGGAAAGCCAGTCCGGCTCTGAATAAAACCCTCCAACAATTAGAGTTTTAAATTTATTCAATCCGTAGTTGTAAGAATAATAAATGGACGACAATTGTGTAACTGAAAATAACTTACAAATAAATAGAGTAAAAATTAATTAATTATAATAATTAGATTTTCCCGCCATAAATTTGAAATAATTCATACATCGAATAATAGATGTCACTTGGCTCCAGTTAAAACGCCATCTATCGGTGTCATTTGTACTATCATTAAAAACAAACAAGAGTGTCACAAAAAGTACGTAAATTAATTGAAAATTCCCATTCTAATTCCATTTAATTATAATTGTAATTAATTTAATTTAATTCTAGTTGACGTAATTAATTAGATTCCTGTATTTATTGACAGACAAGTGACAGTTGTTGGTTGTAATCAAATTGTGAGGTTATGTTATTGTTGTTATGATTATCATCAATTATTCGTACAATAATCGTCAATTAACAACCAAGAAATGATTAATTTTGTTAAAAATTGTGGTAATTATTGATTATTAATCACAAAATGGATCAGTTTTTTGAAGAGATCGGTATACCGAAACGATATATAAAATCAACATGTAAAGACAACCGTTTTATTGTTTTGGTCCATAAAACATGGCTTAAGTAATGGGTTTTTCCCCTAATTTAGTTACTATTTTATTGATTGATTTTGTATTTATTCCAGGTCATTAATGAAACACATGAAATTGATTGATTTTATTGAGAAACCAAAGTTGGAGACATGGCCCATTAATAATGATAGTTCTTGGATGAAAATATTTATAACAATTTATCGAAAACGTGATGTTCAAGTGATACCATTACCACGTATTCGGAATACAACCATAAAAGATGAACCACCGTTATTATTCCCGAAATTTATGCAATATATCTATCAAACAAATTACAAAAACTTATGGAAAGAAGCCTATAAAAAATACAACAATACCAGTAATAATAACAGTAATAAAATGGAAAATAGGAAAGATACAACACTAACACTAGTTGATTATAATGATGTTTTAAAAGAGATTATCGTACGAATATATGGTTGTCCAATCATCAATACATATAATAATTGTTTGAATATTGAACGATCGAAAAATATCGATGTACATTTGAATATATTACCAGCTGTATGTGGTATTGAAACAATGAATGCAATCTTTCTATTACATTCACCATATATGGAATATAATTTAAATGATTGTCTTACATTCAGTCCAGCTATATTAACAAAATCCTATACAAAACCATTATTTATAATCTATCAATTATTGAACATCTTGAAAACATTACATAGTAGCAGTTTAACATTAGGTGATATAACATTAAATGATATTTATATCAATGAAGATATGTGGATATATATTTTTCCAATGATTCATTCGAATATTTATGTACAAGAGATGATAAAAATCGACCAACAACAACCACCACAACAATCAAGAGATTGTCGCAAATATGGTCATAAATTCGATACATTATCATTAAAATGTGAAAATTGCGGTATAAAGACGTACGATCGTATCCAAATTACTAATGAGAATCTCCAACAATTATGCCAATTATGGATCGATGGTCAAATATCGAATTTCACCTATATATCAATATTGAATCGTTTCAGTGGACGTAAATTAAACGACCCAAATCGCCATTATGTCTTTCCATGGGTGACTGATTTTATGTCAAGATGTGGTAAAAATTGGCGTGATTTAAAAAAATCCAAATATCGTTTAAATAAAGGTGATCGTCAATTAGATTTAACTTATCATAATCATAATACACCACAAGTTGCACATCATGTCTCTGATGTTTTATCATCAATTACATATTATGTCTATATGGCACGTCGTACATCAAAAACAATTCTATGTAAAAATGTCCGTACGAAATGGGTACCAGCTGAATATCCTAGTTCAATACAACGTCTTCAAGAATGGACACCGGATGAATGTATACCGGAATTCTTTACCGATCCGAATGTTTTCCGGAGTATACATGATGATTTGGATGATTTAGATGTACCAGCATGGGCGACAGGACCGGAAGATTTCATTGAACGACATCGGGAAGCTTTGGAGAGTCAGCATGTTAGTGAACGGTTACATCATTGGATCGATCTTACATTCGGCTATAAGTAAGCCCCCATTTTGTGTATTTTTATATCAATTTTTGATTGATTTAATACAAATTATTTAGATTAGCTGGAAATGCTGCAATCAAAGCGAAAAATGTCTGTTTGAATTTAGTCGATGATCATTCGAAATTAACCAAATCCGGTATTGTTCAATTATTTACATATCCACATCCACCAAGGAATACAACGTCGATCTATTTTGGTAAAAAACCACCGAAAATGCTTATCACTAAACCGAATCGACATCACAGTAGTAAGTTTGATCGAATTGCTATACAGGGTGGCATCGATGTCTATAGAAATATTGGAACCATCAATAGTACATCAAAATTAGGGCGCCAATTTATTTCCGCAAAAACACCAGATCAGGAATCCTACTCTGATGGCCAGTTGCACCATTCTCTGTCCAAAAAGCAACAGGGAGTTCTCCCATTGCACTACTATACTATTGAATGTTTAACGCGCTGATAGATTTTATTAGAGAATGGTGCAACCGGAAGCAACTTGGCTCTATTTGCTCTCATTCTATCGAGGTTTCATACGAAGGAACCTTAAAGGTGCACAGATCTACATCCTAACAGACAGTCAGGCGGTATTGGAAGCACTAAAGGTCTGTAGCCTTGAGTCAAAAGCTAATCTCTGAAGCAACTGGCAAAGGGCAATTAATTCACCCTGTGGGCTGACCAAAAGCCACAGAAAGGCAGATGGGAAAGGGTCAAGAAAATGCTCCACTGGAGACAATATCCAAGTATGCGACAGGCTAGAAAGTTAATTGACTACTCACCTAAGAGGACTAAGAAGCTTCTTGACTTAACTAGGAATGAGCTAAGACTGATCACTGGACTTCTAACTGTCCAGTTAGATATCACCTCTAAAATTTGAGCAAATCTGACAGTGAGAGGTGCAGATTATGTGGATTGGAAGATGAAACCTCCGAACATGTACTGTTGGCTCGCACAAGATTCACCTACTTCGGCGATGTGCCCCGTCGCCTGCCGAAGTAAGAAGGAAGTCTCCTAGAGAGATAATCAGCTTCGCAAAAGGTCTCAGTTTAGAAAGGCTGAATAGTCAAACGACCCCCCAGTAGTCTAATCTAATCTAATCCATAGGGGGTTTCAATATTTCTGCGATGCCACCCTGTATATTTGTTGCTTTGTTTATTAAACCACCATTATGTAATTTTGATTTTAGAATCACGTGATCGTAGTACATCGCCCGCATCATTAGATCCACGTAGTGATGATGATTTAGATGATAATCCAACAACAATGACGACAAATTCAAATCGTTCACCACTTGGTTTATCACGTTTTCTATCACGTAGTCGTTCATCATTGAATGAGGAACCGAATAATCAACGTAGCAAACAACAAACGAATAATAATCAACGTAGTTCTAGTGTTGGTCCGAAAAATCCAACATTCAGTTCATATACAAATCCAACAATCACAACAACAACAATACCACCACCACCACTAATAACAACAACAACAACAACAAGTGTTGAAACAACAATTCATTTACCCAAAGATTATAAACCAGAACAGGCTATAGAGAATCTAGAGAAACGACATAGTTTCTTATCGAAAACATTCCATATTGAGAAAGGGAAATTGATCAAAAATATCGAAACAACAACAACAACAACAAGTAGTGTTGTTGAACAAGAGACTAATGATAGTTTGATTGTACAGAATGCATTTACAAATATGATATTTGAACGTAAAAAATTCGTCCCAACAACAACAACACCGAGAACAATTCAGAATAAGAATCAAATTTTATGCAATTATTCTGAAATTGTATCATCAAGACGTATTCGTGAATTACAGATTTTGGGTTGTTTAATTGTTGAAATATTCTTATCGAAACAATTACGTAGTTTAGGTGGTAATGATAATAATTTATCATTCAATCAACGTTTACATTATTGTTTAATAATCATAAATAGTTGTTCTAGTGATATACCATTATGTATACGTCGAATTGTTACATTATTACTACAACCACATGTCAGTGATAACAAATATCCATCTGTAAATGATTTGGGTTTACCACCACCTAGTGCCCATTTATTACTCGAACCATTATTACATTGTTTAATACCATTTCCGAAATTATTACCACAATTATATCAATTGATAATAAATTTGAAAGAATTCGATATAATTACTAATGAATTAGAGATATTATATTATTTCGATTGTAATGGTAAACAATGTAAAGAATATGAACAATTAGAACGTACCAAGATATTATTAACACAAAATATTGGTGAATGTAAAGTGAAAACTTGTGTTAAATTAATCGATCAATATTTCACAAATCATCAAATCAATACAACTATCAATTATGAATTAATTAATCTATTAATCTTGTATATTAAACAATTAATTGATGATCCACCAACGAGTATTTTAGCTGTTTGGTATCTATTCGATCCAATTACACGTCTATTAGGACCGAAGAAGAGTTGTGAGATGTTTTTAGAATCAGTATTGAAATTATATGAAAATGAATTGAATCAAACTACGATACCGTATAATTTAAAAATTGCCAAATTATATCATCACAGTTTTCTATTACGATTGATTGTACGTTTTGGTATGCGTTGTTTTTTAGAGAATTTTATAACACCTCTAGTTGAAGCTGTCGGGAAATATAAAGATTATGATAATATTGATTTTATGTTACACAATCATACAGAGAGGAGTTTTATTTTAAATAAAAAAACATCACATTTGAAGACAATGGATAATGAACAACAACAACAACAACAACAACATGTAGATATATCGAATAGTGATGATTCGAGTGTATCTAGTGAACGTAATCGTTGTATTCCACCGGAACCGGAAATATTTGAATTCGATGATGATAATAATAATAAACCGGTGGAAGAAGAAGACGATGAACAACAACAATTAAAAACATTAATTGAACAATTAGAATTGAATGTAACTAGTGATTTACCATTCAATCAACAATCATTAGCTGATGAAGCCTTAGATGCTACAATCAATGAGAATTTAGAACAATTACGTAGTTTAGAAGAATTAAAAATTAATTTAAATGATGATGATGGTAATGAAATGATACAATCACCAATCATTGATAATAGTAGTGATAATGGTAGTGATAAATTAGTAGAATCACTAGAACCGAAACAGTTCTTATCAACAACAACAACAACTCAACAACACCAACAACAAGATATAAAAATATCTGAAATGAGTTCGGATAGTTTGATATGGTTATCACATCGTTTAGGTCCTGTATTAACAGCACGTTATCTAACAAGGAATTTATTAAAAATGTTAACATTATGTTATGTTGGTCTAGATAATTTGACTGTTTTAATTGATAAAGATTTATATGAGATTGGTGATAATATCAATTCGATTTTTATTAAAAATAGTTATGTACAAGGTGATCGGAATGCATCGAAAGTTTTGGAATGTTTAACAAGCATTGCAGGTATTGTTTTTTGGTCTAAATTCAATTATTTTGTTTTTAATTTATATTGAAATTCTAGGTTTATATGGGGAACAATTCATTTTATTCCAATATATTCCACATATGAGTGAATTGATAGCATTATGTAAACGAAAATTAACAGCAAATCTAGAAGGTGGTTTAATATCAAGTTTAGCATTACTTAAACATATTATACCGTATTTATCGGATTCAACACTAATGGATCAACTTCAGGTGAGTTTTCCCCCTATAAATTCAAAATATGGCACGTATGTCGATTCTTTATTCACTATATATCAGGATATTCTATCGATAGATGGCGCTATTACATATGTTTGTAATGGTTGTGGATATTGCGTCACTAGATGGCGCTATTACTAATGTGTTTCATTTCCACTATTATTATTTATTTATTGTTGATAGGATGTGATTTTGAACAATATTCTCCATCCGATCATTGTAAATTTCAATTTAACGGACTTATTTTCATAAAAATTCAAAATATGGCACTTAGGTCGATTCTTTATTCATTTATATTAAAAAATTGTATCGATAGATGGCGCTATTACGTAAGGTTGTAATTGTTGTGTTGCCTCACTAGATGGCGCTATTACTATAGTGTTTCTTTTTCAATATTTATTATTATTTTTTGTTGGTAGGATGTGATTTTGAGGAATATTCTCCATCCGATCGTTCGTCTATTGGGTTCAACGAAATATTCCTTCCCCAATGGTCATATATCACGAAATATCTTAGCACGAAAATATCTAGATACTTTATATATTTTATCAATACGTTTAGGTGCTGATATGACACGTACCCATTTAGTTGTACCAGCATTACAACGATTCTTTATAATATTTGATAAATTACGAAATGATCCCATCACATATCCAGATGATACCATGATGGTAAACGATAATCCTCAAAGAAATTCAATTGATGATTCACATTATGTGGAATTATGTCGTGATGGTTCAACGAAAGAATGGTCAGTGATTGATGGTAAACCGGTACCAGTTTCATATTTGAAAGATCATGAATTTGGTAGTGTTTCACCACCAATTGGTGGTGGTGGTGGTGGTAGTACTAGTGGTGGTGGTGATGAGGAAAATCATGGATTCAATCAAATTTTAGAAGAATTACGTATAGTTTTTACATCGGAATTAGCCTATACTGGTTATATACCGTTTTTAAGACATATCGGTATTGATTCATTGGAGATTTCGTTGAAAAATCATGAAACTATAAGGCGATTATGTCAAGATTATGAGAATGAGAGTAGAATTACATCATCACCAATTATTATCAAATTACACCACCTACAACAACAACAAAATAATAGAAGTAGTGAGATACCATTATCGAGTAGTATTGGTAGTAATATTGCATTGATTGGTAATCGTATTGATTTCCAAATTGATAAAGTCGATAATACGGATTTATTGAGTTTAGTTAGTAATCGTATGGAGAATAATAATCGTCATTTACGTGGTAATTGGTTAGCATATTGGGAACATGAAATTGGACGTTCTGATAAAGATACAATGTTTAATTTTAAACAAATCAAATTACAAACATTCCATGGACATACACATAGTGTTAAATGTTTATCAATTATGGATAATGAGAATAGTTTTATGTCTGGTAGTCGTGATAAAACTATTAAATTATGGTCATTACGTAGTTGTGGTGATGGTAATTTAATATCAACTAGTCAATGGACTTATACACAACATAA
The DNA here is from genome assembly GCA_037464855.1 of Iselma pallidipennis. Taxonomy (NCBI): domain Eukaryota; kingdom Metazoa; phylum Arthropoda; class Insecta; order Coleoptera; family Meloidae; genus Iselma; species Iselma pallidipennis. The sequence goes on along the minus strand of JAZBHA010001691.1, from coordinate 3,594 downwards.
AAAATCTGTATTATCATTAGTATTTATTGAAAGTTTACGTTTAATTGCATCATGTGATAGTATTGTACATATATGGGATCCATTTATGGGTATTAATATTGGTTGTTTAGATTCACCAAAATATACACCAGTTAATGTATTAAAACATTTACCACCACCATCTAGTCAATTCTATGCAGCTACCACGGATGGGACAATTAAAATGGTCGATGCTAGATTGTGTAATTACATACATGAATTGAAGGTAAAAGTGAATGTCGTTATAGACGAGTTCTACTATAGATTTTGGAAATTTTCAGGTGAGCGTCAATCCAACTGGATTGATACGTTGTCTGGCTGTATCACCATCTGGATATTGGGTAGCGGCTGGTCAATCATCTGGTTCAATAACCGTTCTGGATAGTCGGACTGGTTTAGTGGTGGCTACATGGCGGGCACATGAAAGTGAAGTTTTACAATTGATCGCCTATAATGATACAACATTGATATCAACTAGTTTAGATCAGACTGTAAGTGTATGGAATGTTAATGATGGTAAATTTAAATTTCATATGAGGTAAGTGTTATTATTATTGTTACTTAAGTAAAGTAATATATTTTCGATGTTTGTGTGGTAAAATAGGGGTGCTACTGAGCCAGTTCATTGCCTAAATATCTACAATAGTGAACTAGTTAGTGGTACAACAGCGAATCGGATCGGTGTTCATACATCAATTGATATTGAAGCATCATTTTCAAGTACCAAGTTGCGATCAGATGCTTTCAAAGGATTATTAACATCAATGGCTGTATTGCCATTGAATCGATTATTATTATTAGGAGCTGATACGGGCAATATCAGTTTATTGTGTTGAAACATTCCATTAAAAGATTTATTTTTTAGAAAAAAACAGGAAAACATTCCACATGCAAATTGTAGTGCAATCATTCTGTCGGTTTTTTTAGTACAATTTTCTACAAATATTTATTTATAATCCCAGAAATTGTTGACTTTATATGACTAGAAACTTTTTTTAAAAGGAAGGCTAGTGTGCTCAACTCAGTTTCTCTTTTATTAGAGGAGATTTTTCCTGTCCTAACTTCTATCGTTCTCTTTCTTGCGTATATTTTTAGAGACAAAGACAGGATAGGACTAAAAAATAGCGGTTTTATTATATTATTATTGAACTAGTATTTTATTTAGTTGATAAAAAGTCCAAAGACAGTAGTTTATAATGTTATAGAGTTATTGTGAAGAAAAATAAATATTTACACTTATCAAGTATTTATTTTAAAAAAACCTCTGTCACAAATAAATAAATAAATAAATAAAATAAATTAAAATAAATAAATAAATTTGATAGTTTCGGTTGATTTATCTATGCAGCTGGTGGTGGTGGTTTCATCATCGATCTAGCTGCTGAAGCTAATTTCCTTGAAACTAATGAAGCAATATTTGAACTTCGTTTCCATACAAATTCTTTAGTTTTTTCATGATCGTCAGCACTATCAACTCGTACCTAAATCAGAAATACAATTAGAATTTCGTCCCTTTAATTTTCTAACAAGGAGAGATAAAGCGTCCTTTACACTAACGCGAAATTGTCGTGCGACAAATGACGGATTGGCTTCATTTCAAAATCATACCTGTTTCGGCTGCAACACCCGGATTGAGTGTAATGTAGCTGCACCACCGTGTACGATCCGTAAATTTAGGCGTCCATGCATTTCGGCTGTTGTGGCAGTGGCACTTTTCAGTTCTCGTTTAGCACCGCGTCCAATCTGTAACAGAACAAAATCGATATTTTAGATGATTTCTTGTTGTTTTCCCCCAGTTGGTTTCAGTCTACTTCTCGTTCAACACGTAGAGTTAATGGACCAATCATGAAATTCGTTCTAACTGTTGTATAATTTGGTTCCATGCCAACACTGACATCACCATCACGTCGAATTGAGCTTAAACCGAATAATGTAGCACGAGCTTTTTGTGGTTTTTTCGCTTGTTGTTTGGTCTTATTGTCGATTTTATTATTATGGTTGTTGTTGGTTCGTTTTTTGTTTTTCTTCTTGTTCTTGTTGTTGGTGGATTGTTTCGCTACTGACCGATTCTCCACCGTACCGGTTGTTGTTGTTGAATTGCGTACAATTACTGTATTTTGGTTTGAATTGTTGTTGTTGTTGTTTGAATTTTTTGATATTAAAACAAATGTTGGTTCACGACTTTCACTCTCTATTGATCGTGCTATTGCCAATTCGGCCATTTTATTTCGTACATTTGGACGTTTCTTCTTCAAATTCGTTCGTGTCTTGATTGTATTTGTACGTCTTTTTGGATTATTTTTAGTTTTCTTACGATTATTATTATTGCCATTCTTTGATGGCAGTTTAACACGTACAGGATCATATGATTTACCCAAAATACGATTAATTCGACCAATTATATTATCAACAAATCGATTATATTTCGAGACATAAACGGCTGGCATTTTTGGAGCCTGCATGGCACCTAAACACACCCAGAAAAGGGAGGAAAATTAGCACTTTTAATAGAAATATGTCGACAAAAAGTTCTGCTCCATTTTGTTTGTATTGCCTGTCTCAGTAAAAATCCACCCCTCCTGATAGATTATCGATTTTTAAACACTCTAGTCTTATGCTCGAGCAAGGGGCACTTTCCGGTAGGACACCCTGTATGTCTGTAACGGATATACTCTTAGGTCACCGACCGGATTCTCTAGGTCAGGGTCAACTTTCTAATCAATGATAAGAATAAAAATCTTTGAAATTATCATGGAAAATTACTGAATTTCCCCCCCAAGAAAAGTCGAAAATTAACCAATTTTGTTGCTTGATCGATCATTGAAATCTCTTCAGATTTCTGTTAAATAATCGAAACGAAAGAGGAAAAAATGGTAATTTTTTTATTTTTTTTTTTGAATAATTATTGTTGATTGTAATGACCTCGACCGAGAAGAAGGCCACTGGGTGACCTACATCCTGGACAGTTCGTGTGGCCTACTGCCGGAATTTCTCGGACATTCTTCTGCTGCAGTCGGTGTCCAAACGCAGCCAAACAAATAAAACGAAACAGAACTTTTTTTGTGGTTTCTATATGTTTTTTGTGTATGTTTTGGCACTAAAACTACCATGCTAGCTGGACCAAGTCTCAAGTCAAAAAAACAAGTCTACTGTCGAGCTGATGTCATGCTGGTTAATGTTTTAGATTTTTCAATATTTGAGCCCTTTTGTTAGTTATGCATTAGCTAGATAAATGTCACAAGACAATAGAGATTATAGAGCAGACTTCTTGTACTTACATTTAAAAGAAAAGCCCTAAGGTTTTTTGTGTGAAGCGAAGAAATAAAACAACAACAAGTCTTGAAAAAAAATTGTTTTTTAATTATAATAATTTTTTTTAATTTTTTTGTACAAGTTGATGATACAGAAAGTCGTCACTAGACATGTGACATATACCTAGTGTAATGCAATAGCATCGTTTTTTTTTTCATCAATGAAAAATAAATAAATTAATAAATTAATTAAATAATATTGCAATAAAATAAATTAAAGGAAGAGCTTTATAAAGCTTAGAGCTTCAGCCAATAAATTTAAAAT
>JAZBHA010001690.1:0-16139 GCA_037464855.1 Iselma pallidipennis | reverse complement strand
AATATCATTAGTTGATATATCGATATATCGATAAGTATTTTGATATATCGATATTTATTCGCAGCACTAATTTTGACAAATTTTCAAAAACGATTTTTTAACTTTTTTACAGAAATTTTCCATCATTCTTATAAAAATTCACTGTATTACTTTATTTCATTCGTTCAAGAAAAGTCGGCGTTATGCCAATACCGTTGTTAGCCTCATGAGATTTACGATGCGGCAACCAAAGAATGGCCATTGCCTTTAACTGCATATCATTGCAATTTCTTTTATATTTCGATTATTTCAGCACAAAATGGAAATGATAGCTCAAATATAATTATTCATAATTTCACACTTATCCCGTATATATGTCGGTACCTATATCTACTCATATAAAATATATTGATAGTTGGGGTGGTTGTGTTTCGTAAGCGGTTGTATCAATAATTGAAATATGGCTGACGTATTTGTGATGTGGCATCGTCGATTCGTTCCCGGATTATGATCATTTCCCAAAAGTCTCGTCGGCTTTACATTCCCGTCGATCGTCAATCTAGCAATCCAGGTATTTACCAGCCAGGAGATAGAAGATGGAACACGAAATAAATAGTGGTTTGAGAGATGAGAAAGCATCACATTCTTCTAAATTTCGGTGTTTTTTTTTTCACCTACCCTCTCATCCCTATCCTCTCTATTTATTTATTTTTGTACTATTCTCGCATTCTGCTTGGTCTATTTTTCTTTCTATCTTTCTTGCTTTACGCTCTTTCTTTAGTTTTTTTTTTTTAGGTTGTTTAGCAATTTCTCTCGGCTGGCGTATCTCGTTCATCCCGATAAATAAGAAATGACTTCTGCAAGGGCGGTGGTAGTGGCACAGCTACAAGGGTGCCAACCCCATCAATAATAATGACTGGAAGTTCCCTCTAAATACACACTTCACTTAACTCTCCAAGCGAAATATTAATGCAACTAAATTGAAAATCAATATGGCAGAACTTGCGGACTTTACAAACTAAAAGTCATTGCCGCCACCAATACGACTACTATCACCACCACCACCACCATCACCATTACCATCACCACCGTCACCACATGCCGAAAATTTTTTCTTTTATTCGATAGCAGATTGTTTGCTTTTCAAATGTAGTAAAGATGACTCGATATTGACTTAGGGCTCCGACACGTAATTTACTTAACGTATTCAGTCTCTACGTAATGTTTATCTTAAGTCGTACGAATGCCTTCAAGACGTTACTTTCATTTCCGACTAACAGCTTTTCTGAGCGCCGGGTAAATACCAATAAATTAGGGGCAAATTTACATTTATATAAAAGTATAATTTTGGCAGGTAATTCTGCTTATCTTGCTATCATGTAATTGGAAGCTGCGCGGTGTGGAGCTTAAAATCCACCATCTTCAACGGCATCACCTACCCCCCCCCACATACCCCTGTATACCTATAAAGCTGTGCTCTTCCAATACTAATTTAAAAGCGACATTTAACACAATTAATTTGTTGTACTTGAGTTTCCACGTTTCACAATGTTAATTAAACTTATACGTAACAAACTAACGATTAATTACCGCAAAAGATCCAATCAAATCTAATCATTTTTTAATCACCATCATTTATTGTTGTATTTTATTTATCAATTTTTTTTTTGAATAAATTTCACTTAGGAAAACCGACGAAAATCTTTAATTATGACGTGCTTCAGTGAAACTTGACAAAAACAAATAAAGTAATCACGCCAAGTCTAATTAAAACAATTTATTAACAAACTTTCCGCAGCACTTGGTTGTGGTGCTATTAAAAAGGAACTCGCCGCTGTCACCCACGTTAAAGGAAAAGAAAGCATAATAATCGAGTCTTGTTGGAAATGAGGAACACTCGCACATCCAAACAAACAATAAAAATAATAATGATAGAAATAGATGAGAAAAACGAATATGGACGAAGAAAAATTGAAATATGTATACACACAGAAGAGAGGTGTTTTACATTTTAAATTGAAAAAGGCATTGGTTATATAGAAATTGCCTGACAATTTACAAACAAAGAAATGCCATTAACGTGGAAAAGAATGAGGGAACAATAATAAGAATACCTTATAAATTATAAGTGTCATGGAAATATAACAGTGAGAGGGTGCTTTTTTATTATTTATAACACCGCAGTAATCATTAGGTATTTTTGTAAATAAATCTGTTTTTATGAACAAAAAGGGGAACATGGAATAATTTGATTTTAATTCGGTCGTTTCCCCATTCTTTGTTATTATTCTACAGCGATACAATTTATCTTAAGAAATACATCAGAACCAGAAGATATTTCCATTTATTTCTTTCATTGTTTTGCCAAAAATTATTATTATTTCAAACCTACCGCCAAATCCTATTCAAAATTCGCCCCTTTTTCATTATTCATTCTTCACATATTAAACAACATTTATCATTCCGTATTTTAATATAAATAAAGACGGAATACCTAGGGTGCGACGACTAAGTAAATCCTTAAACCAACAAGGGAATGTCATACAACTAATCAAGAATTGAAAAATTCAAATCGTTAATTTTCTTTAATTTTCCTTCATTTGGAACCCTCGTTTATGGTAAATTAAATCGTGATGTAAATACCTGTAATATCACGGCATAGCAAGAACCTATCGTCAACATCGACGATCTATATTCGGTTTAAAAATTCCACCAGAATTGTCAAAGGGACGACGACGAATTAGAAAGGACCGATATATCATTGCCGGTATACACACATTTCTACCACGAAAAACTCACCCCTCTTATATTTAGTGAAATCTGAGAGTTTATAGTGTAGTCGAGCATATTTTTACGAAAGAAATAAGGGTGGACTTTTTGATATTTGCTGATTGGCTTCCTTTGTTATATAGAATTTCGAATGCAACAGACACCAAAAAAAAAAGAATACCGTAAAGCTTTAGAACTATTTACCATAATTTGGTCCGTTGGGGAATTACTTTCTGGAAATTCAATCAATGAAATGCAGTATATCTTTAGAGACCAGTGAGAGGGATGATTTCTCTCAATTACAAAGAGGGATGGTGGCTTTTTTGGTTTTTGAAATATCTATATAACTCTTTAAATGCTGACTTAACTTTTACATATACAATACAAACCGACACATTATTTTATCTATAATGTTCCAGATACTGATGATGTATAGTCGATTTTGGCCATATTTTGTTTCGGAAATATTGGCGAATAAAAGGGGAGATGTACCATTTAGATAATAAATTAGCTAGAAAATTGTTCTTTAATGTCTTCGATATCTGTGTAAGATTTTTTTCTATATTTGTCGTACACCATTTGCGATCTTCTTAATAATATATTACCTATAGTTTCTGTGTATTATATTCGTTCTTCTTCATTAATTTTCAATTTATTAATCTACCAGTTTTCCATATTTTACAAAACTGAAAGAGTACTGCTAGTAATTAGTTTTCTAGTAACGTAGTCGTCATTTTCATAGTCGTTCTTGATTACCCCTATGAAAAACTTTTTTAAGTATCCTTCTAATGACTTTGATCGTAATAATAAAAAAATATCCCATTTTATAACGCCGTAAATGTGCCCACATATACTCGTAGAAGTACGCAAAAAAAAAATTTTTTTCCCCAACAAAGACACGAGAGTTTATTGATATAAATATGTATTTGGAATACGTTCTTTACGGTAGCAGAAAATTTTATATCAACATAAACGAGTTAATAAAAAAAATTGTCCCTTTTCAGTTCTGTAACAACAATAATAATGGATCATATTGTTCGAATATGAATTATTAATTTGAAAAACGTTACGTCCCTATTTTCTAAATAGCTATCAATTGAATTGGTTGTTTATCAGAATATTGTAGACAATATTTGTTTTCCTTCAAGTTCCAATTAGATTAGCTGTGGAAAAGTTGACATTTGTTGTGGCGAAACGAACTAACTAGAACTATATAAGGGTAAAAAGTGTTGTTTCTTGTTCAATAATAAATCAATAACGATGAATAGAGTTGCATACTGTTAAAAGAACTGTTGATGTTAAATAAAACTGAAAGAGAACAATTTTATGTGAAAATACTAATATTCTGGAGGTTTTTTTTTGGAAACTACACCCGCATAAATGTATTAAAAAGACCGTAATTCTCATACTGCTCAACTCATATTCATAGCAGAAACAGCATATGAGAGAAGAGATGAAAATCACCGACAATAAGCTTTCAAATTTGATACGCGAATATTCTGAATAAAGTTACCTGTTCTAAAAGGGTAATGTATCTTTGGTGGAGATGTTTCATTCATACATCCATACACATATACGTTGAGATAGAAAGAGATAGGTTACTACTATAAGAATGACTTCTAAAAATATGAATAATCCAAATTTTATTATTCAATTTAATATCGTTTTTATTCGAAATTTTGTACTCGTGTTAAAATATTCACTTGAATAATAATATTATATAACCAGTCTACTTTATTTCGTTCCTCTTTATTTATGTATTTCATTGTGGATCTACGTGTGTTATAAATATATTTATAAAAGGATCATAAAGGATTTGAATATGCTCCTGACAGAGATATACCAATCAATTTCCACTAGATATTTGGAAACTGTCGACTGTATGAAATATGAAATTGTACTTTATAGAAGATTAATCCCCATTTATAATAAATTGATATAGGTATATGTATAGTATACCCATTAGGAATAAAATATATTTTAATAAAAGAACAATTTTATACTGGACTTTTAATTGGATTTGCATTTTTGTCAATAAAATCCCATCGGATTTTTATATTATAGAACGAGGCGTTTGTTAGAAGTAACAGCATGTGGTAAATTTCATTTCCTCAGATTTAATTTTATCAAGTTTTTCGTCCACATCGCCCTTCGTTCTCTATTTTATATTCAATTTAATACAGATCTGACAACTTTAATAATGCAATATTTTAACAAAAAAAAAACGAAAAGTTAAAAGTAACTAACTAAAATCTTCAGACAATCTTTATTAAGTTTAATTGGCAATGTTAAATAACTTTCTTCATTGTTGTTGTAAGTTACCCTGTGGTTAACAAAAACGGGTGAAAAGTGTACATATAACTAAAACTTGAGCAGTAATAGAGAGTTCCTAACCACGAGCTTTAATTGTAACCACAGTAACACATATCTAACTGTCAAGAATTGTAAGAAAAGCCTTCTAAAGTAGAATTTGTGTCAGTGGTCAAAAACCTATTCTTTCCAAAGACATATTTCCAACACGAACTTCTCTATAATTGGTTGAATGATGTTCAGGTGAACAGTAACCCTTCTGTTCTTCCACAAGAACTGAATTGGATTGAATTACTTGTTGTTGTCAGAAAATATTAACGCAAACCTGATAATTGGTTCAATAAATCTGTTATCTTCAATATATTGTGTATGTGTATGTAAGTGTGCGTGAAGATGCCTTAAAGGAGAGACTTGTTTGCGAATTGTTATTCTCCCCCTCTAGGTTTTGTTCTTAGTTCGTTCATATTGACCTCCCCAACACATCAAATCCATCTGAAATGGCAAAGTTTGTAAATTCTCTCTGTCGAGTTGCTGAGGAGGACTTTATTGTTCACAAGATCCACTCATCTGAAAACAAGTGACAATCTCTAATCCTTGTAGGGAGTGTTTTGTTTCGACGCTGCGTGACTCCTTCTAGGTGTCAGACTTTCGGTCGAATAGCAGCACCACCGCCACCACCGCTACCGCCACCACTTCTACTACCACCACCTCTATCTACACACAGAACTACCAATCCCCCAACACACAGCACACAGTCAAGGGAAAGCTCGGTCGATAATGCCGGGTTTCGGCTAGGGCTCCTCAAAAGGTCGGTTTATTGGCTCATTAAAATTATTAATATTGGCCCGTTGACGACGTTACCGTTTCTGAATATATTCTGATTTGATTAGATTAAGTCAAAACGGACGATGACTTGGTGGAAATCTCGATGAAACTAGAAGCGCGCCTTCAACACTTTACAGTAATTAACTGATTATTTATATGGCATAATGGATTAATTATCCTAATTAAAACCAAGTGGAAAGTTGAACGTAATCCGATCAAAAAATTACTAGCCTGCAGGGTGTCTTTCGGCCATTTCTACGGATGGATTAACCTTCATCAAAACGCACCTCACCATAAACCTACGTCGTCCTCTCTTAAATCAGGAACAACCCAAATTCACTACCGACATTATCAATTTCCAGCACGACCGGGATAATTATGAACAGTGATAAGCACTTCTCCCGAGTTAACTTTTAAGGAATTGTTGTTGATAAAAGTATTGTTAAATCTCAAGAGAGAAAGTTCTCTATCCCTGTCTCCAACAAATACGAAAATAGACTGCTAACAATGTTACGGTTTCCATACGATACGTGATAATTTGATAATGGGCAGTCTGCCAGTCCTGCGGCAAAATGAAAATTCTATTTTTAATAGAGTCATATATGAGACTAGATAAACTATTGTGGTGATGAGTCGCTAGTGTCCCACCCAAGTTGGTCTATTTCAATTTCCATAAATTTATGAGTCCACCATTCTGTTTTCCTTACGCCACTGCTACCACAATCGTAACTACTTCATCATCAATAATAATACGTTTGAAAGTTTCTGATTTTATTTACCAAGAGATCAAGTTCCAAGTTGACGAGTAAATCTTCGATTGAACAGTTAGGGTTTATCTGAACGATTACGATTAATTGAGGTATTTTCAAGCTCAAACTGAAACGTGAAACATCTGCTTAACCTTCGACTAATTATTCTCCCTCAACCCCTTTCAAAATATCTACAAAATTTTAATGGAACATAATTCATAAGTATTGCAAAATCTGCTACTGGATGTTATTCAAATGAAAGAGAAAATCGTTTCAATGGCACAACTGTTGTTTTATTTCAGTAATTTTGTTGAGCATTTCAGCTTTCCCATAATCGACACACCACCAACAAATTAAGGATTCATCCAAAGTAAATTTAATGACGAGCAAACTATACAACCCTTCGGTAATTTTAAGAGTTTTTATTAATATTTTTATTAAAAATGATTGAAAAAGGGTTCAAATATTGTAATAGAGAACATTATATTTGATTATAGGTTTAGGGTGAGTGGATAATATCCCACGCAAAATGATCTAAACCTCCCCCATCTCGAATTTCTCAAACATTATCAAAACCCACCGCTATAATTTTATTCACCCATCTCCTATCTTACATTGTTATCAGTAAATACCATCGTGAAATTCTAGCAATTGTTTAAATATTACCTGCTCCTTATAACTACAATCTTAGACATGTGATGACCTTGTTTTGTATTAAAACAATATTTTAAACTGGGGCAATTTTGTTGTTCCAAGAGAGAATATAGCCAAGTTGCATGTGTTCTCTCATGTAAATAGGTCAATAATGCCCGTCCACAACAAACCAAAAGCTCTATGCTTCCGTTGTTCAAAGTGTAGTTATATGAAAGCACTGAAAATTGTGCTGCTCTTTTCCTTTACAACAATCAATATTTACAACCTTTTTTTTGATAATATTTCCGTTATGAAATAATATATCACTCACCTGGTGGTATTAACAATCAAACCTGTAATGGAAAATAGAAGTTAAAGGGGTAGAAAAATATTAGAAAGACGAAAATCCTATTGAAAACAGAAACAAACACGATTCCAATTAACGATATTGTTGTTAGAATGAACGTCAACAGTTAGATAAGGATGTACTTGATTTATTGAACTGATCCGGAAAATGCACCATGTAGATGTCAAACAAGAACTGAGATTTTTCTGGATATCGAATCGAATAAATCGACCAACATGAACTCTGAACTACGATAAATAAAATCACATAAATACTAAATATTGATTTTATTATTACTGGTATCATAATTATAGCAGATTTGAGTAATAATTTCAAATAAATCTGATATCAATTGTTAACAAAACTTTATAGAAAAAGAAATAAACAACTCCGCAATAAATAAATTAAAGCACTCTAACAATTCTTCGTCTAATTGAAGACAGACAATGTATTTCTTGTCGAAAAGCTATGAAAGAATCTAAGTAAAGGTGGTGGTACTTCAGAATGGAGGTAGACATATGGTACGTATCGTTTCGCCATTAGTTTGAATTATTTAGTTTATTTAATCCTCCCTTAATTAAGTATTTCAGAAATTACATCATAAATTATGAAGTCTTGTGTTTATTTGAAAATATCGTTCAAAACGATATCATAAAATAACTTTGGAATAAGAAGTTCAAGTAATTAAAGTTATAATTTCGGTTAACTTCTTGACGTTATTTAATTAGAAAATCAATTAAAATAGTAGGTCTCAGTTCCTTTTAATATTAGTCGACCTTATTAGAATCCTTTCTATAGAACAAGGATCGATTTACATGAGAGTTTTATTTATAACAACAAAGTTTTAACAATTTCGTGAAAATAGAAGAAGAAATGGCCAAAAAAAGGTATTATTACAAGAATTGCAGATGAGTTTTGTAAAATTTATTATTCGTAAAAATTGTGGCAAAAGTAATCTACACATAGAAAGCAAGTAAATCGTTAGACAAATCCCAAAAGGACCTGGAGTGAATTATAGCTGGAGCCAAATAAAGAGGATAAAGAGACTACAATAAAATGCCTTGCAATAAATTTATTCACATTTAAAACACTTGAAATACAATGAATAATTGTTAAAAATCGATTGAAAATTATACACATATGCGGGTCACATACAATTTTTCTATATTTCATTTTTCTTTCTCATCTCTCGTTCCCTGTCTCTTTTCCAGTTTTGATATAGATGCGTTCTACTGGGCTAATCCGAGATTGATTTCCCTTCACGATTCTTTATTAACCGGAGATTAGTTTTCTCGATCCCGAGTAGGGAAGGTGATGGCGTCGATTTTTTTGTTACCCGTTCAAGTCCTAGTTTCGTATCAGCAAAAATTTATAATAAAAAAATTTACACTAAATTCAGTTTAATTTTTATCTTGATTGAAGTTGAAGAGCTTTGAATGGAAATTCTGTAATTTTTTGCTTACGGAAACATAAAAATTGTTATAGTTTTTCAATTTTATTACTGGAACTATTTCAAAATAGGAACAGTGTCGGCAATAAAATCGCAAATCCATCAGATGGGTTGTGGGTGCTGGTTGTTCGTCAAAAAGACGATTGAATCAGATAAATTGCAGTAAGTTTTTTACGACTTTACCAATTACTTTTTTTATCAAGTAGCGAAATTTGAGAAGTAAGATGTGTATTTCTGGCAAGAGTTGTATACACACACTCAGACACACACATTCAATTTCAAACCATTCCGAAATTACTTTTCGATGTTATCAGCAGAAGAGGAGCTTTCAAGCATGGTGTAAGAGGGATGAGTCTTGTTTATTGTTTACGCGATCGCGGATGAAAATATTGTTGTTTCCAAGGAAATTTCGAGATAAGCAGACACGTTACGAACCGATATCGGTTCAACTCCCCAAAACTGGTCATATAAGAGGAAAAAAAGACGCAAAAGATGAGAAGGGAAAAAATACAACACACAGACCCACAATTTATATCCGAAAGGAAAATAATAAAATTAGAAAAGTCTTAAGCTGTCAGATCACATCTCTATCGCATTTCATGTCGCCAGCAGCGGCACCTGCCACTGACAACATCATCCTTTACGTCTTAAATCGAACTGGGGGGCTAGTATAACAGCAGCAGTAGGTAGTTGTTTCAAGATTGCTATAATACTGAAGCTATACCGCCACCACCGCCGCCACCGCAGGTGGAGTGGAAAGCTGAACCAAGCTGGGTACGGCCAGGTCGGACCACTACCGTTATTTTGGTAATTAATCTCCGAATTCTGACGGGTGACACGTCCTGTGCCTCGCTCTCATTTTGCAAGGTTGTCTGAGATATAGCGCGAATACCGTCAGTGAAGTTTTTACATTGCCTTCCGCCACCCATTATTTTCTCTTTTATTACGGAAAAACTCAATTGTAGCTAATTACCCATTAAACCATAATGTGGTGTTGTAAAAAAAAACTTCAATTTATTAAAAACAGTTTAAGTGCTTTAAAGGCGGTCATTTCTCTCGTTAAATATCGCTCATTACCAACAAAATAGAACATATTTTCCAAAGCTTTTCTTTTAAATATTATAATATCGTTTTATGTCACAACGTAGAAAACATGCAAACTAAAAATAATTGATGGATATATAAACCAAGAACCCCTCTAAAATATTTATTCGTACTCCTGTGGCAGAGTCTTCGTTGAGAGAATAGTTCTTTATCAACAACAACAACAACAAGACGGACCAAATACAACTAGACACACCAATATAAATATGTCATTATAAATAGGACAAACTATTTCCAAGTCGGTATGTCATCTGTCGTACTCCATTAAAGCTAGATAACGATCACCTCTATCGATACTTTATTAAGTTGGTTAAACGGAATGGTCGTTGTTGCCGTGTCAAAATTATCTGCTGGCCGTCAAAGAATCGTTCTCATAAAGAAAACGCTATACTTGCCCTCTTTTAATACCTCTAGCTATTTCCTTCGAACGACCACCGAAATGGGAAAGAATTCGTCTCTCTATTGTCAGCAGGATATCGTTACGTGCACCGAAAAAAAAAAGAAAAAATAATAATAAAAAAAGCAACGAACTGAGATTAAACCTATAGAACCAATCGATATTAATAATATCATTCTAGATATGAGACGCACTTGAAATAATTTATATAAGAAAAAATCCACATCAAAAAACTAACTTCAAGCGAGCTTTCTAAATTAAGATCGAGATAATAGTAAAAGGATTACTCTGGTTATAAGATGAGGACTATTATTGTTTTATTGGTGTTTCTGCGACGATTTCGACAACAAAACAGGCACGCAGATAGGAAGCCACTGGCGGATTTTCTTTTCAGCCGACTCTAATCTTGATGATTATTTTAAGCTTCACTGAGGATTCTGTTGAATTTATTTTTATTGTATTTTGTTCTAGGTTTTGTAGGAAGGTTTGGATGCGTGATTTTCTCCCTACATCCTTCAATATTTACACATTCATCCATTTCATTCTACTTTACTTCAAGAAACCAAACAAGAATGTCCTCTATTCCTAACAAAACATTCATGCAACAATTTCTGTTCTTTCCAATTGACCTCTCTCTTATCTCAGAATTCAACCGAAAAATTTTTCTTGAATAAAACTAAGAAGTTTTTGTCGACATGCAATCTATTCTATTCAATTACAACTTACTAGTTCTCCAATATATAATTTGACACATTTTGATTGAGGACCACGAACGGAATTGGAGGACGACGTCGACTACTACTGGCCGCAAGATTTGATGCATGATTATTAAAAATCAATATGACCGGATGCTGTTCGAGGAGGGTTGAAACATGCTACCGTCTTTGTAATGTCGAGTGGATTTTTCCCGTTCTGCTTCACGGTAATTTATCAGGTAATAAATATCGAAAAATGGCTAAAGGTTGGCAACGAGAAAACTGGAATAGGGAGGGAAAGATGTGGAAAATACAACACCACAAAAACTCATTTCACTATACTATACAGGCAATTTCAGTTTACATTATTTTAATTCTCTAATTTATCGTTAATTTTAGATCGTTGCAGTATTATTTCATTGGTATACGACCGATATTAATTATTTATGTTTTTATGAATAAATCAAAATTTTCTTTGTAAACTTTGCGTTTCAAGAAATGCGTGTTTCCGAGTTGCTGTTGTTGATTTGATACGATTCCAATTTCATTGGAAATTCCAATCATGTGCAACTTGGAAATTTGAGTAAACCTCCCTTGGGAATACTGTTTTAAAGGTCCCATCCCCGTTTATCCATTTAAAGCAGTAGTACTATTCGTCCCTAATTAAATTAAACAACATTGAAATTTTCATTCGTTTAAATGCTCCTGGTTCGATAGAAATCCGTGTTAGTTTCGGTTCAGCGGTCAGATCGCGTCGAATTACCTAGTTATAGCTAATTTATACAAGTGTTGCATGATAAAGCCACAATCCAACATTGTAAAGGGATACCGTTAACGGTTCAGAATAACCCTACCAGTATTTTGTAGACCTTTTATTAATTAATAAAAACCTGTCTGTAATCGGATTAAAAGCTTTCGTCGAAACTTTTTTCCCAGCTACTGTACAGAAATAAATAGTCTAACACGTAAAGTGACCACCAATTACAACATCAAGATGACCGACAATTTTAATTATTCAAAGATTTTATGGTTTATTCAGAGAAAAATATAACGGAACAAATGAATTCGTATCGGTGACCTTTCAGCACTGAAATGGAGATATGATAGAAAAGCTCTAGTCCTGTGAGTGCGAGTATGTGATTCTGTATTTACTTTTCAACTGTGAATAAATGTGATATCAGGGTTAGGAGGCGTGAATGGTGTAAAAACACATTCATCATCCAGACAGACGAATAAGAAAAACATTTAGTGAAATAGTATGTTCATAAATACGGTTTTAAAACTGGCACAAAGACTGCTCATGCCCGGCATAAATTCTAAAACGCATATTGTAATAAAACATTAGCCATCTCTCTAGCTCGGCATCGACTACCAAATGTGCAAAATACCAAAATAAAACATCTCGAGGTTTGTGTGTGCAACTTTTTAAATCTCGTAAAAAATGAAAAATGAACAACATTCGCATTTTAATGATGCCGAACTGGTGAAGCATCTCTGAGAGAACGAACGAACAAGCAAGAGAATATAAACACCACAGCAGGACAAGAATTGAGAGAATAGGGCGGTTTTTTTTGGTGCGGTGGACTCGACGCGCTCATATTCCTAATAAAGTTAGAAGGAAACGACGCAGAGCTGGCTGGAAGATAAGCTGAGGTCCTTCGAGACCGCAGACTTTTCCGTTCTCTCTCCTCCTTTTTTTTTCTTATTTCTAGTATATGTGGATCTCTTTCAATCCAAAGTTTCTGTTCTCTCTCCCACAAAAGCTGCGCACATTTTTTTCTTGCTTCCACAAAAATAAATTTACCAAAGCTAAAGTCCGTGAAATGTCTATAACACATATTTTTTCTCGATTTTTCGACATTTTTAGTTTATTGCCATGTCAACGGAATTGGCGCAGGCTTGAACAAAACTTGAAAATTATTCAATATCTGTGGACTTTTATGAATTATTTAAATATGGAGACGCCGCATTGTCTTTCACGTCTTACTACTTCACAGTTGCTACATCAATAATAAATTATTTCTGAAACTCTAAATTTAGCTCGTCTTGACGCTATTCGATATATTTTTTTCCTTACTGTTGATCGTGATGAATTGAGTTCCTCCAACAAAGACGAATCAGCATTAGAATGGATTTATAAGAAGTTTTGAAGTGGACTTGGGACAGTGGCGAAGGAACTTTTTGAACTGACGCCATTCCATCGATACTATAGCTTTCTCAAACATGCCGTTCTATTCGATCGGTGACTTTAAGTACTCGATAAATTGGGTTTTAGAACTATTGCAGAAGACGTTAAAACTAATTTTCCAACGTTACGTTGTTATATAACAGCACTTGGTCGTACGACCAAAAGCTGCTACGTTACAGCACTACCATTTGAAATCCTCAATCGTTAAATTTAAACATAATTTGACTCAAGAAGCAAATTGTAATTTAATACAGGAAACACAGGATACAGTAAAGCAAAAACCGAGGAAATCACCATGAAAGTTGTCGAGAAAAAAGACAAGCTTTTTGAAACCGTAACTAACACAAGCTAATTCATAGCTGCAATATACATATGTATGTATGTATCAGTGCTTAGTAAAGAAGGGTGATGCTAAGGATTTCAAAAAAGCCGAATTTTGAAATTGAGAGAGTTACAAAGTAGAAAGCTAAGTAAACGAGACTTTTATTTAAATTTTCTTGATTTTCGACAGACAATAAAGGTCTCTGTCACGCATTGTATCTCACCGTGACAGTAGTCTCCCCTTTTTTTTATGTATTTCCCTAGACCGTTCCGTCCTTTTTAAA
Source organism: Iselma pallidipennis (assembly GCA_037464855.1). Taxonomy (NCBI): domain Eukaryota; kingdom Metazoa; phylum Arthropoda; class Insecta; order Coleoptera; family Meloidae; genus Iselma; species Iselma pallidipennis. The sequence goes on along the minus strand of JAZBHA010001690.1, from coordinate 2,089 downwards.
TCAGGATGTTTGTTTTCGGAAGTCCATCGAAAATCAAGCATTTCTGACAGAATCTCCATATTGTTCAGCCATAAAAACGATTTGGACCTAGATTTTGTGATCATCCTGGGTGACTTCATAATTTTTCAATGTTGTGGAAGGAAGTTTCTTTTATATAGAGATAGAAGAAAAAATTATTTTCTAAAAGTTAGAATTTAATATGAACAATTCACTAGAAACGATATCCTAGAACCTCGACCAAACGACTTGTTCCCAAAGACGTTAGGAAATGTCAATCGGGTCAGAGTATTTTGAATGGATGGTTGTCGATCGATCAATCTGGATAGTTTGATTCAATTATAGTAAAATATCTTTACAGGAAATGTACCTAACTTTGAACTTTGACCCTTACCGAATTCTAAAGGATATAGAGTTTAGAATTTTCCCTACCTACAATTTTGCTGTTATTTAATCCTTTTTTCTTTCTTTCTTTTAATTGAAAGTGGTAGCATAAAACTGTCGCAATAAAAAAAAACTTAACGTCCCATCATTAAATCCCCTTCTTGATGTCAAATAAACAAATAAAAATGTTTTTTACGACTTCGTAATTAGGTAATAGTTAAATAATACAGGCTATAATTAACAATGTTTGTAAATCTTTAACTATAACACACTGTAACAACCCTCTAGGTGATAAGGTGAAAAATTTATTACTGCACTTGCAATCTATTCTACCATTACCTGTGTACTACGTGCACCCAACGAACCACTTCTACACAACCCCTATAATCTTTTCCCTTTTATCGTCAAACCTATAATTAGTCCGAGAAAAGTTTTCCCTTCATAAGCAAACCAAAAGAAAAAAGAATAATAACCGGACGTTGTCGCCTACGGGGAGCTCATTCATACCAAAAGTCCAAAAGAAAGATAAAAACGATTTCGTCACGTAATAATGCAATTCGACTAAATGGAAAGACATCAAGAGCATGAATTTGTCACACATTGTCTACGCCCATAATAATTAATCTACTGGTGGCGTACAGTTGAAACATTTTCAAATTAAAAATTCACCAAATTTGCATATGGTCTAACAACAATAAGCATTAAAAATGTGAAAGAAAAGGTTTTATTTCTAAAGGCGCTGTCTTAAGACACCTTTAGTAATATATGTATGCAAATTTACTGTAAATACATTCATCTGGTCATTCATATTTAAAGTGCGCTAATCAAACGACGCCGTAATTGCGGTTACCAACAAAAAACATTTATGGACGCACGCGACGACACATACTTTGTTGGTTGGTCTCGGGGCGTAACCCGAAAGCCTTTGAGGGTCACTAGACGATTACTTCATTAATATTGTGCATGTTAATAACTACACAGAGAAACCGAAATAGACGATTACAACTTTGTCAACTATCCTGAAATACCCTGAGCTTAAACTTGGTTGTATATTATATTTATAAAGCTTTCTGTACCACTTAACTAAGGTAATTGGTAGGGAATTTCTTAAAAATGTTAATATGAGAAAGATAATTCTAGCTTGAAAAATGTCACATTTTAAAAAATATCTCATTAAAAAGAAACGAAATCATCAACACAACAAATCCTGTAGCAAATTCCTACAAGAGTAGCCATAGTGTAACGTCAAAATCTCACATATATAAAAATATATTTGCTCACGTACACATACATATACAAAGTGTCGTTAGTCATCTGTCACCGTTGAAAGATATGTTTACGGAAAGTTGGCAACAACTATAGAACTTGAGAAAAGGAATACATAGAAATTTTAGATGAGCTTGACAAGTGTTATTCTTAAAATGATAATCAATTATAGAATTTCAGAAAATGTAGAAAAATTAAAGTACTAGACAGTGAATACCAAAATAGGGAATCCCCTTCCATTGGGAAGATAAGCGAGTCAGATTTATCTCTAAATCTATCCTACATGACTTATCTCCTCCTGTTTAGGATGCGGATTGACTCTACGCCAGGATATCCGTCCAGTTTCGATATACAACATTGATAACGACTATGTATACAGGGTGATTCTTAAATCGTTTACATAAATTAAACCTCAGCATCCCTATGGGGAATAGAGTACAAT
>JAZBHA010001689.1:2464-16149 GCA_037464855.1 Iselma pallidipennis | reverse complement strand
AACATGTCTGCCGTCATACCTAAATCAATTTTGGACAATAGTGAGCGTTCTATTCACTTCTATTTCATTGGAATAAAAAAAAAATAAAAAACGAAATTTGACAACGTTGACAACCGACATCCGAAATTTCAGTGCAACCAACATTGGAAAAATAGAGCACTAGACTTCTATTACCAACATAATTTTTAATTTTACGATTTGTCACTAACAGATGGCGCCCGAATAAGTTCTAGTTCCGGAGTTAGTCGAAAGGTGACGCTCTTTATGTTAGCGGGAAATTTAAAGTAAACACAAGAATTCCGATTTTTCTGCCGCTCAAAAGTATCAGTCATTTATGCTCTATTTACCTATCTACTGATTGTTTTTTTGTAGTTGTTTTTACTAGTCTAAACCGCAGTTCGATAGCTCTCGTAGTTTGTCAGATATTTGCTTATACAGAAATTGTGGTTGTGCCAATGGAAATTTTTTCATATCTTGGTCAATTCTTTGTATTTAAATGAACTTTTCACAGTTCTGTGAAGCTCTTAAGAGCGAATCTACTCGTCCAAAACGCAATTCGATAGTATACTTGTAGTTTCCTAAAGATTCACTTTCGAACATTTGCGCAAAAAAATAGTAAAAACCCAATGAACTAGAAGTGAATAGAACGCTCATTCACAGAGAATTAGATAAACGAGAGCTGACACTTATATGGAAGGCGGGAAAACAATAGAATAACCATCATAACTCAGAAAAAGATGGGGCAAAGTAGAAAGTGGGCATTTGTATATCTGGTTCGTTTGAATGTTTGATCTGGACACTTCCCGGTATTGATGGTGCCATGGTGCCATAGATTTTACTATATTAGGTATATAATCCGAAAGAGATTACATATAATTAAATTATATTTCACCAGCCGTACAATATTGAAAATATACCTAATAATACAAAATATACATAATTTAGAATCCAGCCTTTTCTAAATTAACTAATTGTTGGGATAATTTTTCTTCCTTAGTTTTGCGTGTTTGACATAATGTTCTCATTTTCGTATAAAACGAAATAAATTTATCAACATCAACATCACCTTTTAAAAATTCATCAACAATTTTTTCACATTCACGTTCAGCAACTGTTGCAGCCTGTTTCAATTCTTCCTAGAAATAACACTTGGTTAATCATTTCTATTTTTTTTTAGACCAATTTAGGTACAAGTGTGATTAAAATACTTTAATATTAAATGGTGAATACTTGTCAGACAAACTTGCATATTTCATATGCAATTGTTCATTCTCAAATGCCAATTTTGTAACTTTGTTGATTTTATTATCAATATTTGTTTTCAATTGTAAAATTTCGTCCTCTTTAGCTAGATTTGCATCAGCTAGTTCTTCAACTTGTCCAATTAAATCGTCTAATAATTGATTTTGTTGTTTAATTATTGGTAACTGATTTAAGAATTCATCTTGTTGATCGACATTATTAACAAGAAATTGTAATTCTTTCATTGATAATTTGCAAAGGTCTGCAGTTATTATAGATGATGTATGTATCGTTGGTGATGAATAATGAATAATTCCATAATAATTTGAGGTTGATTTTTTCTTCTCATCACCATCTACAAAAATACAAAATCAAATTTTCGATTTTCAGTGAATATACAGCCTATTTCATCCAAGAGAACAGGCAGGCGGTCGTATTGGCTTTATTAATGAAGAAATTTAAAAAACAATATGGATTTATATAGTGTCAGGGAATCAGTAAAAAGAACCTTTTCGTCATTTCAGTAATATTGGAAATTGACAGTGGTCTTTGGAACTTTTAGCAATTGTAGAAATAGTCAGTATGTATTGTATATATGCGAAATTAGTCAATTCGCAAAATGACCAAAGTGGCAGTCAATCTACAAAATAACTAATATATTCTAGGCATTCTGCAGAATTTGCAGAATGACTAACAAAATCGACAATATGCGAATTGTTAGCATATTGCCTGCAGTTTTGGTCATTTTGCCATTCGACTAGACATTTCGCGAATTGCCTAATTTCGCACATTGCCGATAACATACATACATATAATACGTATACAGGTTGTTGAAAAGCTTCTAGGTACATAGGCGAAAAGAGGTCGGGGCGGGAGTGCGAACACTTTATAGAGATTTTGTATAAGGGCAACAGTGAGAAAAATGTACAACGTGAAGGGAGAGGACTTCTTCATTGTCCAGAGCAGGTAAACTTCTACCTGAACAAACCAGTTTTTTCTCTGTTGCCCTTATACAAAATCTCTATAAAGTGTTCTCACTCCCGCCCCGGCCTCTTTTCGCCTATGTACCTAGAAGCTTTTCAACAACCGGTATGTATGTATGTACAAACAAACCTTTGATTGGAATAGCAGCTGACGCTATATTATTACTACTACTACCAGAGCATTCATTCTTTAATTGTGGTGGATTCCGTTCAAATTCACGTATAATTGCTTGAACAACTCTACCCAAATCAGAATGTATGGTAAACTACGAAAAAAAGAAATGGGCGATTTAATGTATAAGTATTGTACTAAATAATAATAATAATAATAATGTAATGAATGAATTGAATACATTTAACAATCCTGGAGCGGATATAATTTCACCACTATTTGGATTGCACCATGGATGTAACATCAATGGTGAAATGACAAGCAATGGCTTCTCCTTTGGAAAATCCTGAGTTAACGTTATATGTAAACAGAACTCATTTACACCAGCTTCAAATATAATTTGATATTCTTGGCCTTCACGTACTTCTACAACACTAATAATAATAAAGCAACATAAACGGTTAATTGTTTAATTAATTAATGGAAATTTTGATATTTACTTACTTGTCATTGAAAATTTTCAATGTATTAATCTGATGACGACGAATATCAGCATCACTTTTATAAATTTTCGGTAACATTACTTTTTTTTTTCGAAAGCGATAAATAATTAATCAAACAAACATTTTATTTGTGTTCTATGTGGAATAACAAATAACCTACATAAAAATTTTAGGTTAGGTCAAAGTATTTTTCTATAGAATCCTGTAATAAGTTGGCAGAAAATTAGCGCCCTCTAACGGTAGAGCATAGATAATAAATAATACAGATAGGCAACTTCAGTACTTCAAAAGTGGTCATACGACCTCTGGTGAGATGTTCTGGAACTGTTATTAAAAAGGCGGTAAATTTGAAAACCTACTATTTCAGTTAGTTACTCATTAGTTTTAAGTTAAAACCAATTTTTTTATAAATTCAATTATTAGTTATTTTTTCAATTTTCAGAAATTACTAACAATTGAATTTATAAAAAACATTGGTTTCAACTTACATGTCGATCTCTTTCAGTTTACCATAAACTGTTTTAACAATGGTTGTTACTTGTTAATAAAAAAACACCTTTTATTTGAGTCATCTGTTAATATATTTTCTCCATTATGTTGAGATCATATAAATATTTCAAACAAAATTGCAAATTGTTTAAGTTTACACAAAAGTTAGACATCTTTTTAACATCACGGCATATCCTTAAAAAAAAGACTTCCACATCTTAACTTTTTAGTTGATTTCTAAGATAATTACGTATTGTGAAATTTAGTTGCGTAACAGTTTTCATTGCTTTTCATATGGAAATTAAAATCATTGCTAATTCTTGCCAATTAAATCATCTTCGCTGTAGATGGAGGTTTTTCTTATTGTGACTCAAAACAGAGCACTTCTAATACCACGACATTCTGAAATTACGACGTAAATTTTAAATAACTTTAATTTTTGATCATATACCTTAAATTATTGCAGCTATAAACAGATCCATGGGTATTGAAATAACGTACATATCGTAACAACTATGGAATTAAATTTAAATAACGATATGAGAAACAACAAATAAAGAAAACATAACTTCACAGTCGCAAAACGGAATAAACTTAAGAAAAAAAAAGTCTTTTTCAGTTAATTTTAGATGAAATTTTCAAGACTGAGGTGTGAAATCGGCCACAATTTTTCAAAGTTTTTAATTGTTAGTTATAAAAGTTTCATAAACAACTTGATAAAATTGAAAATGGCGCTACAAACGATCGCAGCGCTAGCTGGTGAGATGTTCTGCAACTATTTCTCGAGCGACCCAAGGTCACCCATTAGAGTGCACACCTCCTGCGGTAGAGTTCGATAACTAAACCAGACATCGGTTTGTATAAATTCCTGTAACGCGGCCCTCTAGCGATTGACATGAAATACTGAAACTAAGAGGCTTTTTTTCTGTTTATAGACTCCTGTAACGCTAAATATGGAACAGAAGGTCCTCTGTTGGTACAATGGCTGGTCCCATTAAATACCTAATTTAATTATTAGCTTTTTTATTTTGTAATTTCTTCAATAATTCTACGAAAAAGTCGAAAAGCCCAATGTTCCATGACTAGAATCTTGTAAAAAACAACAACCAAGATGCCCTCGCAAAGGCATAGCTACTATGCTAATGATGATAATGGAAGAAAGATATGAAATTTACTAAAAAATAGGAATAAATCATGTGTGACGACGGTCAATTTTTATAAAGAAATAAATTAATAAATTAGTTATTACACCAACATAGTTTTGCAAAAATTGGTTCACCTATGTCTTAATTGTTTCCATTACTTATCTTACGACTTTATGACAATACATTTTAATTTCATTCAAATTTATTAAAATCTGAGCACGTGTTGAGTAATAATGCTACCCCTGTCGCACTTATGAAGACCCCTTTGCCGCATAACAATAGCTAAAATGTGACAAAGCAACAAAGATATGTAGGTACCACCTCCTCTAATTAATTCTAATAATTGAAAGTTTACTGTGTCTAAATGCTCTGAAATAAATAGTTTATTGAGCTCCTTTGGTATCCAGTACCTACAGTTATTTAATTGGATTATGCAGTACCTATCTACCCATTTAAGATGTAGTATACCGATTGTTGAAAAGGTTCTAGGTATACATAGGCGAAAAGAGGCCGGGGCGGGAGTGAGAACACTTTATAGAGATTTTATATAAGGGCAACAGAGACAAAAATTGGTTTGTTTAGGTAGAAGTTTACCAGCTCTGGACAATGAAGAAGTCCCCTCCCTTCACGTTGTACATTTTTGTCACTGTTGGCCTTATACAAAATCTCTATAAAGTGTTTTCACTCCCGCCCCGGCCTCTTTTCGCCTATGTACCTAGAAGCTTTTCAAGGACCGGTAGATCTATCCTTAAGAAATTAGCCATCTACTTCAAACCACCTTTGCAGAAAGAAACCGGTTTAACAGATATAATTAACGGTCTGTTAATTTTCCATCGATTTAGCAAAAGCAACAAAATCGAAATTTTCAAATTTCCTATGAATATAAAATAACAATACTTAAACATTACGTAGTATAGCAGCATTCAAATCATACTCATAAATAAAGGTACATATTTATTAGGCTCGAGACAGTTTTAAAATATTTACAATTAATAATAATTGTTATACCTCCTTCCTATCATTCCTTCCATTATTATTATTATTATGATTGTGAAACTCCTGCCATTAAAAAGTATGTTGTGTAGGTGTCAGTGGATCGATTGTTGCGTCGTACGTTTTGAGTTGTCGTCGTCACCGGCGTCGCCGTCGCCGTCGTCGTCGTGGTCTTCCTCATTGTCGGTGTTGTTGTTATTATTATTATTGTTGTTGTTATTGCTAATTGAGTTATCATCAATCGGCGTTGTGTTTTTGTTATTTGAGAGGCCCCGTCCCCCTCTTTCATGCAATTAAACTATATACATACACAACCACAACCAAGTGTGTGTGTGTTGGATTATTATTTTATTATAAATACTACATACACATCAGAGATTATAGTTAGTTAGTATGTGAGAATACACATATAGTTATACCTACTTATGGTTTAATAGTTTGAATATAATTTTATTTAATTTTATTATAATTTAAACAAATTAATTATTATTGCAAGTGATATGATTCGAACAATTTTATTAACAATTGCTGCAATCTTAAGCAGTGCTTATTGTAATAATAACAATAGTGTTCAAACGAATAATAATAATAGTAATAATAATAATGGTGATGATAATAGACGACTTGTTGAATTATTGCCTGATATATCTGCTATTAATGATGAATTAAAAACAAACTTAAATATTGATCAGTTCTTCAATTTATGGCAAACTTTTAATAATCGAAATAATGTCAATAAAACAGGTTTGTTTAATTGATTCTTGTTTCTTGTTGAATTAATTATTGTAAATTCCCCTTGGGTGTTTCTTTTTGTTTTGGTTTGTTTTAGATGAACCTTTTACAATTCTAGTACCACAAAATTCCAGAACAACAATTTTATTACGACAACAACAACAACAACAACAAGACAAAAATTTCGACTTGTTCAACAATTTATTATTAAATCATATTGTACTCGGTTCACGTATAGATTTAACAAATATAACAAGAAATTTTACATTCCAAACATTAGGCAAGCATAATGTGTCCATTATTTTTGATAACGTTGATAATAAATTGAAAGCAAATAATGTTAATATTATCGAACGTAAAATAATTGTACCCAATGGCCATTTAATCATAATTGATGATTATTTATTCCCGGAAGATTTGCAAAATATTTTCAATAATAATTCAACAACAACGACAACAACAACAACATTTATTGATAATGTTATGGATGTTTTATCGTTTCTTAAAAATGGTGCCCGTGTATTTCAACATTTTTTATCAAAATCAAATGTTACAAAACTATTGAAAATAAATAAAGAATATACAGTTTTTATACCAACAGATTATGCATTTCAACGTTGGCATCCGATTGATTGGGGTTTTTATCCATTCAGTGTACCGGAATTTACTGAAACAGTTATTGTTAATCATTTTGTTGAAGGCAATTTCAAACAGAATGATATTAAAGATGGACAAACAATTAAAACGATCGGTGGACGAGAAATTGTCTTCAAGAAAAGTCGTAAGTCTTTTTCCAATATAATATAATATTTGATTTACAGTGGATCGACAAAACAGAATATCTTATTTATTTTATTCATTTCGCATTATTTATGACTCGATTGCTATTTTACTTTTCAAACTATCGACTTCTTTCAAATGTTGATAGAAAAGTATTTCTGTTGTGCCACAGGAAGGCAGTGTGTTGAATCCACTTGTATCTGTGTTGTTTCGTTTTTTTTTTCGTACATCTTTTCCTTTTATTGTACTTTTTAGAAGCCCATCTCCTAATTAAATTTGTCTTTGATCCAATGAATCAATTCCATGAAATTTGTTCTCCATGGTTAGTTATAGTTTGATTTATGTAATAATTTTGTTTTTTCATGTTTTTACAGCAAATTTATCGGTAAATGGTGCAATGGTAGTGAAAGGTGATATACCGGTAAAAAATGGCAATATAATATTTATAAATGAAGTCTTATTTGTTAGTGAATCAATTGTAACGAAATTGCATCAAGAGAATCGTGATAAGGAAACACCACCATTATTGGCATTTCCATGGTTTGGTGCACAATTCTTATCACATGCATTTCTAAAATTGGAACGTGATAATAATAAACGTTTCCAACATATAACAAGATTCTTAAATTTATCGAATTTATCGAAATTCGTCAGCGGTACAAATTATACATTTTTCGTACCAATTGATCAAGCATTTGAAAAGATTGGTTTCAATAAAATGCCCGATAATTATTTAACAAATCCTAATGGTATCAATTTATTATTAAATCATTTTATTAAAGGACGTTTATATAATAAAGACCTCAGAGATGGTTTAGAATTAACAACATTAGGTAATAAGACAATTACAATAAAGCGCAGTAAAGGTCAGTAATTTATTTGTTTATTTATTTATTTATTTACGACCAAAATTAATTTAATAATAATTAATCGTTATAGGACCAACTGTAAACGTTAATGATGCAATAATTGTTGAAAGTGAAGTATTTGTTTATAATTTGGGTACAATGTTCTATATTGATAAAGTATTATTTGTCACAAATGATATTTTACCATCAACAACCGAACCAAATACAATCTTAATAAAAAATAATAATAATAATAATACAACAGAAACAACAGATCATGATGGTATTGATGATGATTATAGTGGAATGTTTGAAAATGCATTTGCCAATGCAACAACAACAATGATTGTTAACAAAACAATTGTAAACAATGCAAATAATTAAGGAAAATCATAAAAACATACATACTACATACCGGTTGTTGGCAAACTTCTAGGTGCAGTTGAAAGCATTAAAAAGTTTACGGTTGTTGTGGGGCTGTGTAAATCAGGCTAACGAGGGCGGTCCTCACAGCATATCATACGCTCCACAGGTCAGAATTTAAGAAGGATACCCAACCAGATATGATGCTTGGAGTAGGAGTGTTGAAAATCCTGATTTACACAACTAAAAGAATCGATATTTCTCACTCAAGAGGCGTAAACTTTTTAATGCTCTCAACTGTACATAGGCGAAAAGAGGCCGGGGCGAGAGTGAGAACACTTTATAGAGATTTTGTATAAGGGCAACAGAGACAAAAATTGGTGTGTTTGGAGCTGCCTTCGGTTAATGCAAAACGGTTTTGGTGCAGGGTTTTGGGTACACAAGGTCACGTGACATAGGAGTGAATAGAGTCAAATGGGCAATAGCGAACGTGTTGGGCCGAATAGAATGGAGTTAACACTTTTCGCTCCCGAAGCAATAACCGAATGGTTTGGAGTGCACGAGAGCGAATAGCGTGAATAGATTGGAATAACCGAAGGCAGCTTGGGTAGAAGTTTACCTGCTCTGGACAATGAAGAAGTCCCCTCCCTTCACGTTGTACATTTTTGTCACTGTTGCCCTTATACAAAATCTCTATAAAGTGTTCTCAGTCCCGCCCTGGCCTCTTTTCCCTATGTACCTAGAAGCTTTTCAACAACCGGTATAAATATATAATAAATACATACCATTAGGTACATAAATAGACAGATAGATATATATCTCTATTTATATTATTTAGAAATAGACAAATGTAAAATATTATCAATGTATGTACATAATGTAGGTAGAAATTGATAAGAGAAAAAGCAAAAAAAAAATAATGACTGAAATAATTAGTTCTGATGTTCAGTTTCATCAATTATTGTTAAATTTAAAAAATTAAATGTTATATAATTCTATAGATGCTTTATATTTGGTATTATTAAATGTCCAATAATAATAATAATAATAATTATATACCTATGTGTTTGTTAATTTCCTTGTAATTCAATTAAATCGAAATAAAATCGCTGAAGATAAAAGATAAACAAAAAAGATAACCTCACTTTTTTGGCGCCACATCCTGTCAAATTAGTTAGATTGGTAGTATTGAATAAAAATTACTAGATTCCAATCGAACATTTAACTTGTCTAATATGAGTTGTCTAACCAATAGTTACCAATAATAGATATGGTCGATTGGATGATTCCCACGATTGCCAATCACATAAACAATAAGTCAGTTTTTTTTGTGTATTGTAGCGTCTCTTCTTCTCTGTGATTATGGTTATTAATAATACAGAATTTTAATATATTTTTTTAATTAATAATTAAAATAATAATAATAATACTAATAAAAATGCCACGAATTAAAGCATCCCCCAAAAAATGTATAAAATCAAATATTCAACAACCAACGAATTCATGGGTTTTTCTAGTAAAAGGTAAACTATTCATACAATCTCTCTCTAAACGTTTTCCCCCATTGATATTTTATTTTGTTTTGTGTATTTTTCTTTTTTGGTACATTTATTATTGATTTATATTCAAATATTTCTTTTTGTAGGTGAAGCTTTAGAATTATCCGATCAATATACAGGTAGTGGTACACCGGATATTGTAAATTTACGCCATCCAAAAACGAATGAATCTGCAATCTTTCTATTTTCATCAATTAATAATTCCGTACAAGAGATTCTAACATATAATGATAAGAAACGATCATGGTTTATTGATAATAAAATAGCAAGTGATGGTAAAATGTTGCTATCAACACCAATTGATCCGTTATTTTTAATTTTACCATATTTGAAAAATTATTGTATTAATCAAGCAATACCATTGGAACAATTATTACAAGATGTTGATTATCCTGAAACGGAACGTTTATTAAAAATCAATGATTTAATTAAATATTTAAATGTTATTGCTGATCGTAAAGGTGATGAAGAATTGAATGCATTTAAATATAATGAAGATAAGACATTGTCATGGTTGAAAAAGAAAACCGAACGGGTTGCTGAAATACTAAAACAGAAAAATATTCATGTTGGTAGTGGTGTTGTTGCTGCAACATTCAAAACAACAACACCAACAACAACAACAACAGCAGAACATGAAAATTATTTACGTTATGCCCATGGTATCGTATCCGAATATTTAATGGATGATCTTTGTCAGAAATTATTAAAATATTTAAACCTACCAGAAAATGTTGAGAATACAACACAAAATAAACGTAAAAGTAGTAGTAGCAGTAGTAGTGGTGGCGGTGGTAGTACAACGAATTTATTACAAGAAACGAAAAAAATTAAACTTGATGAAGAAAAAGATGTTTTAGATTTAAGTAAACCAGAACAGAAAACGACGACGAATAAAACACAAACTACAAAAGAAAAAGCTAGAACTAAAGCTGCCAGTGGTAGTAAAACAATCAGTTCATTTTTTAAGAAAACATAAATATTTATTTCTATTTTTTTTTCAATTTGTATTCAATTTTGTATTTTAGTTTTATTGTGTTTTTCACATTGGAAATTGTTTTGTTTAATATAATATGGTCTCGTATGTACTTAATTTGCTATGCAAATTCTTTCAAAAAAAAAAAATGAAACGAAAAATGCAAGAGAATCAACTCTAAAAAGTTTGTTCCTATTATGAAACTTGTAGTCGATTGACTGAATTTTTTTAATAGTAAAATAATAATAATAATAATAATCAATGTTACGTTAGACTCAATGTTAGTATTGTCGAACTTGTTCTATAATCTAAAACTATTTTTAATATGCAACCATAGAAATGGGTACACAACTAGATGGCAATATTTTTTAGTAAAATTAAATATGTGTTAATGTAATAATAATAATAATAATAAATGTGGTAAAATATTTATTATCGTTTTTACAATTTATGATTCTGTTCCAATGTCTCTCCGTCTAGTTTCTTCTTCTTCTTCTCCAATAGTTCATCTAATTGTTTCTTAACAACATCAATTTCATCTTGTTCAACAGTTACTTGAACACCGCATTGTTTCTGTTCATCACGAATAAATTCCAATGCACGTATTTTCTCTTGCAAAAAGACTGGTTGTTGTTCTTCTAATAATTCTTTATATTCTTGTAAACGTTCTTGTTTCAATTCATTACAATGTTTATTTGTTAATTTAACTAATGATTCTTTTCTAACAACCCAACGAAATTCATTTGGTGGTGGTTTATAAACAATATTTAATGCTTCTAATAACCATTCGAATTTCTTATAATCCCAACGACGTAAATACTTTAAACGTTTCTTACGACGATCGATTAATTCTTTTAATACAACTTTTAAACGTTTATTGCGTGGAAAACGTTCCATCAATTCCTGATATGTATGTATAACACCGGTCCATTTGGCTATGATTGCTTCAACCGATTGAAAATCATATGGGTGACGTTGAACTCGTTTTACCATCTCATGGAAATAGACTTCTGTTTGTTTTTTGCGTGGTGCAAATTCTAATGAAAACAATTTCTTGACTGCATCATTGGCTGTTTGTAATTCTATGGAATCACGGAATTGCAATTGTGGTTGTGTCTTATCAACACCAGCATATTGTTGTAAATCACCAGATTTTGCCGCCTTATAACAAGGAATCTTCTCCGGTCGAACCCATTTAATTTTCAATTCACTTTTGAAAGCGTAATTTCGTATCAAATGATAATTTGAGGTTACATTTCCAGATGATGATGGTAGAATTCGACCAGCAGCAGTACGTATAATATTCATATCTATGCGATTATTATTATTATTATTATTATTATTTAATATCACACTCACGCTAATAATAATAATAATGAAAACTGGACCATTTATCAAGTTTCCATAATATGTAGACAAGTGACAGAATTGAGGTTAGATTAGTTGTCAAATCAATGAAATAGAAGTGTCAAATCAAAATATGTCAAGAATAGTAAACTAGTAAGGATTGCTCGATGCGCCGATTTTTTTCCCGCCACACAGCTTCATGACGTCACCCGGTTACCTTGATTCGCAACAATGATAGATGTATAAGTATAACATAGAATCTCGCTTTATAAAAAAAAGATTTTGAAGAGGAAAAATGAAAATTGCAGTTTCATTAGAAGCCCAATCGATTGATTCTTTTACGTTCATTTGACAATCTCTGATCTTTAGTCAGGATTTTATCCAAAATCATACAATCATCTTCTCTTTTTTTTGGTGATATTTTTGATTACTTTTGACAATGCCTCACTTTGAATTTTAACCTTCCTATTACATTGTACTTCATTTTCATTTGAACTATACCTACCTTTTCAGCTTTTCTTTCCTTAATTTTCAGCAGGGAAATCGTGTTTTTTCCGCTTTTTCAAAAATTGTCTCCACACAATAAAATTTCTTTAATTCAAATTATGGCAAGTTCAGATTAAAACTAAGACAAGTAAAACAATAAAGAAATCTATGTTGAAGACTAAAATGTATGATATAGATAGGCCGATTTAAGAAAAACCAACCATCGAATGCGCAGAGGGACTGAAACGAGCCCGCGCTGCAAATATCGAAATTCCATTGGCCGAAATGTATCGAACACGCCCACAATATGCGCCGGTTTGGTTTTTCTTAAAACGGCCTATCTATACATTCATACAAGCGAAAAGTTTTATCTGTTAAGGTAGGATTTTCTTTTTTCAGACCAAAAGGTGCGTCTATTGAAATTTTAATTGAAACTTTAGCTAATAGAGGTATTTAAATTGTTAATGAATACGAAAGAATAATCGAAATTTAGTTTAGTCTATTAGTGTCTTTAAGGAACGTCTGTAACGCTAATTAAAGGGAAAGAATAGTTGCAGGCCAATGTCTTTAATTTTGATTTATAGACTTGTTAGGTATATTAGCCAAATAGTTTTAATAAAACACAAGTCACAAACAGAACCAAATAAATGTATGAAATTTTACAAAAACCAGTTAATTTATAAGATAAATCATAGAATTGACGAATAAAATAAGTTTCACGGGAACGAGAGTAGATCGTACCAGGTAACAGTGTGACCTCACTATCCAGTCCTACTGATTTAACATTGCAGCATAGGCATCGAGCAATCCTTCTTCTTTTAATATGCTTGAAAATATTTGTCACTCTGTAGGGATTTTTTTCTAACAAGGTTGGCTAAATCAGCTGTCACGATTTGACACGTGGTGTGGTGTGGTAATCTTATAGGTTATCTCGGTGGTTTTGTTGGATTTTTTTTAAATTTTCTTCCATATTTTTCGGAAAATTATGGCCGATACGACAGAAAAAATCTCAAAAAAGTAAGTAAATAAAATGTTACAAACTCTGTCAATAATAAGACATCGTTGTTTATTCTCAACAACAACTACTCAATTATCAAAATTACCAAAAAATAGGTATAAATGATGAT
>JAZBHA010001687.1:5915-16199 GCA_037464855.1 Iselma pallidipennis | reverse complement strand
TCTCTAAGTGATGTTGGAACTAGTCACCGTCGCTGTACGCTCGATCCATGTATATAGTAGATCCATGGTTACGTGCACATAAAAAAAAAACACTTTTTGTGGACCTGTGTAAATCGGGCTGCCGAGGGTGCTCTCCACAAGACAACTTAAGCTTTACAGACCAGAATCTGGCCAATCTAGTAGGAAAGATATTCTATCTCTTCACCTTCCTAGCCTGACGAGATAAAAAGCCTGACTCAGACAAACGAAAATACTCATATTTCTTAACCAAGAGACCTTCTCTTTTATGTGCACGTAACTGTACAATTTTGTATTGCATTCAAATCTAACAAACTTGATGGTACATCTAGGGGCCGCTTAACAGAGAATCGATTACGTACAAATAACTGTGGTCGTTATAACCGGTATTTTCTTCCATTCCAGAATTTGTGGTGGTATTTTTTTTTTGGTGTGAAAAGTCAACATTCACTATTTGTTAGGTGCACCTATACACAACCTGATTTAATCACTTTTAACTTTTTAATAATAGACTTTTCGATAACAAGACTTTTATAGTGCATTTTACGAAACAATAATTACGAAAAACTAATAAAAAACCAGTAATCAATATTAATTTATTGATCCTAATTTGACTTTATATTGCAATTTTAGGTTAATTTATATTGACAAAATTTCAATTGTTTTTACCACCTACTATGATTTATTGTTAAATTTTTTTCTTTTGTTTTTAGCACTACCAACCTCTTAACAAAAAATATTAAGAATAAGATGATTTTTAACAAATTTTTTGGATAAATAGAGGCAATTAACCCAATTTAATTTTATTGATGTATGTATGTATGTGGTGTTGTTGTTGTTGTGGTCGAGTTATATCTCTAGTTCTTCATTTCCGTTATTAAAACGAACAAAGAGAGAGCAAAATGGGCGTTACAATACAACGCAATTTTTCAATAAAAACTAACTCTTTTGGAGACTTTTTTAAATATAAATGATTAGAATATCAATATAATAAGACAATACAATTGGAAATCGACAAATCTTTAGGCGGAAATGATAAGAAAAATTGGTGATAAACAAGATGATACAATCAAGATGTTATGAGATAAATCAGAAAAAAACATATGATTTTATTACCTTTTCGGCTTGTTCTTCTCAATTATTTAGATTAATTTAATTTAATTTCAATTAGATTTTTTCGACACTAAGTGGAAATGTCACAGTTGACTCTTCTTTTTTTAATTTCTCAAATTTATTACTACCAACTTTATATTCAATTACACTAGAATTTTTAACACAATCTTTAAGGATTAGATAATTTTAATTGGTATGGATATTATTATTTAGTATTTTTAATTTATTAATTCGCAAAAAGATTACAGTTGTTTATGTAAATTTTATAATAACATCCACCTATGCCAGTCCCACACAAACTGATCCGCTCTTTACTAATCCGTTATTGGCGTAAATTTGCGCATATAATCGAATGCGCAAACGTAATGAACATCAAAACAAAAGAGGGAGGATATAAGTGACTATTTGTAGCATTAATTGGTTTGGTCGACAGTATATCAAGTTATAAGCAAATATTTTCATTTTATTATGTTTAATTGGGCCCTAAAGAGTTTATTTTGTGTATATTTGTGGTGAATTTGCACAATTTTATTTAAATATGCGATAATACGGTAGTGTTTTGATGCTACAATTAGTTTTAACAGTTATTTTCTAGGGATTTTCATGTTAAATTTAGTAACTTTTTATCTGTCAAGTCAATGTTAACCTAACAAAATTTCTGTCAAACTCTAAAGAATAATTAATTTAGTAAATTGAGTTGTAATTTCTTAAATTAACAATGAATTTAATTGAAGAGAAAAAATTCGAAATTTCCAATAAATTAGAAAAGGTATTATAATTGAAAATTGCGAAATTTTTCCATTACATAACCTCAATTTATTTATAGGAACAAGCCAATTTATTATTATTAAAAGAACGTTTATCAAAAAGTGCCCAAATAACACAAGGTATTGATACAATATTGAATACATTCGAAGAACGTTTATCACGATTAGAAGATACAATATTACCCGTGTATAATGAAACAGAAAATCTACAAAAATCACAACAAAGTAATCATCAATTTTCTTGTATATTTCTTTGGATTTATTTCTAATTAATTGATTAATTTTATAGATATTGAGCGTACATTACAATTACTTGATAATGTAATCAGTTATTATAATGTATCCAGTGAAGTTGAGAGTGTTATTGAGAAAGGTCCAGGTGATGGTGGTGTAGATTTAGATGAATATCTACAATCATTAAATAAATTATCAAAGGCGCAAAAATATTTCGAAAAACATATACCACAAAGTGTTGAATTAGAAAATGTGGTAATTTCTATTGTTCCCTCTTTTCCCTATAATTGTATAATTGATAGAAACTTTTCTAGACAACTCTGTTCCATAAAGGTAGCGATAAACTTAATGCTGAATTTAAAACAATTTTGGACAAATATAATACACCAATGCTTCCAGTTGTGTTATTAGATCTTATCAATTTCGATGGTAATTTAGTAGTTTTGCACAAAAATTCTATAATTAACAAGATTTCTTATCAGATCCTACAAGTAAAGAAATAAAAACACCACCAACTCAAATACCAGAACAAAGTAAAGCTTGTTTAATAAAAATCGCCAATTGGCTCCTAGATAATGGACGGGATGAATATTTAACGGTTTATGGTAAAGTTCGTGGTGGTGTTCTACAACGGTCATTAACATTATTAAGAAATCATCAGAAATCAATCAGTGGTGGTAGTGTACATGGTACTGCAAGTTCACCAATGCTGGTAGTCTCACTTTTTTCTGTTTTTATTAAAAATCTGGTTTTATTGTTGGTTTTTTTCCCCAATTTTAGAGACCGAAATTCCAAAATCGTCATGAAGCTAGTCGAAAACCATCAACAAGACGTTTACATCATGCTTTTGAACGTAAAGCAAATCGTATGTTATTGAAAGCATCACAAACACTCGAACATTCGACTGGTTTAACATTAGGAACAAGACGGGCATCATCACATTTAGGTTGGATTTTGATTTTTTTTAGATTTTCGAAATAAAGACAATCACAATTTTCTTATAGATCCATCATATAATGGAGAAGATTTTGATAACGAGCAAGAAATGGAGAATTATTTAGTTTGTGTAATAGCATTACATAAATTAATGCAAATCGAACAGGCTTTAATTAAAGGTATTATTGCACCAGCACATCAACCACGTGTTTTTGAATTGATTGTACGTGAAGCTATGGATACGATCGTTCAAGATGGTGAAGTAATTTTTATTGATTTTTCGTTAAATAATTGATTGATTAATTTTTCTTTTTTTTGTTAGAATATTGTTGCAAGAGCTAAAAAATACATAAATCGTCATGATTTCGGAACAGTACTTGTTGTATTTCCAATTTTAAAACAATTAAGATCATTAAAACCGGAATTTGAACGTACTGTTGAAGAATGTGATTTAAATGTTAAATCAAAATTTGATTCGATTATAGGAATGCTCCATTCAACGGTAATATAGTTTTTAATCACACCGAAAACTACCACCCTTGTGGAGATAGAAAGGATTTTTCTTTCCAGAAATATACAGTGTGATCAACAAAACAAAACAAACAAACGTATGTCGTTGCTTGGCTGGTAGTTCAGCTGGTAGCGCCACCTATATAGATTCTACCGTACTTAAATTTCTAAAATTCTGAATCCTGATTGGCTAAAGCCGTACAAGCCACACTTCAGAAGTTAAAAGTGGTGAGGTGTGTAGACATACGTTCGTTGCGTCAACACTCACTTGACCATAAATTTTATAGATCACACTGTAGATTTAAACTATTGACATAGAAAATACAAGACTGGTATTCGTTGTATATAATTTGTTTTTTGAATAGGGTTCTAAAGCTTTGGAAGATTTTATTGAAAGTCTCCGTTCCGATTCTGTAACACAATTACCCAGTGATGGTACAGTCCATGAATTAACCAGCAATGTTATCATGTTTTTAGAACAATTACTCGATTATACAGATATTATTGGTATTGTTCTATCACAAGATCCGAGTTATTCAAGACAATTAGAACGACTTAAAGTGAATGATGTTAATAAAGCATTACTTGGATTATATATTAGTATGATTTTTTTAGATTCTTATTATTATTCTAATTTTTAAATAAATATATAAATAAATTTGTTAATTTTTAGAGAAAGTTTTGGTACAATTGAATCATACATTATTGAGTAAAAGTGAACAATATAGTGATGCAGCTTTGAAAGCTATTTTTCGTTTAAATAATAATAATTACGTATTGAAATCATTACAGAGAAGTAATTTGTTGGAATTATATTTAATTTCTGAAACGAAATGTGAAGAATATTATTATAATTCAATACAAGAACATAAAAAAGCATATTCACAAAGGTGATTTATTAATGGGGCTTGCCACCCCTCACTTAAATGGTGGGAAATTGCGTCACTGCTTCCATCATTTGGATGGGGGAAAATTCTGGTTTTTGAACATAGGTCGCTTATACTTCTAACGTCTTCAGGGTGCTACCTGTTTGAGCATTGTCAACATATCCCTTATAATGCTCAAAGCAACTAGTACCCTCTAGACGTTGGAAGTACATATAAGCGCCCTATCATTCAAATTGTTCAGAACCATAATTTTCCCCCACCCAAATGGTGGAAGCAATGACGCAACTTCCCACCATTTGAGTAGGGGGTGAACAAGCCCCATTAATTAATTAATTTATTTATTTGTTAGTTAATGTTATTTTTTGTTTATAGTTGGGGTAAATTATTGAACTATATTTGGTGTGATGATTCACCTATTAATTTATTACATGGTGAAAGATTACGTGATCGAGATAGGGCAGTGATTAAAGAGAAATTTGCGGTACATTTTATATTAAAATCGATATTATTATTTTTATCATCAATTCAATTTTGTAGGGTTTTAATAAGGAAATTGAAGAAATATCGAAAGTTCAACGTGGCTATTCCATACCTGATGTTGAATTAAGGGAAAGTATTAAGCGTGATAATAAAGAATTGATTATACCGAAATATCATGCTTTCTATAATGTGTAAGAATTTTTTTATTTTTTACTATAAAACAGGATTTTATATTATAAATCTTTTTGTTTCTGATAGGTATGCAAATGTACAGTTTACAAAAAATCCAGAAAAATATATTAAACATAAACCGGATGAAGTGTCTGCAATTATTGATCGGTTCTTTGATGTGGCCGCCTAAAATCTCATTATATGTTAATCATTCCACTGATATTATAGAATACTGTTATTTACAATAAAGATGAATTTATATGCAGTACAGTCTCGATAATTCGAATACACGATAATCCGACTTGTATGCAGAATAGGTATTAGTCTCATTTCAGACCAAACGAATCTGAATGTATCGGAGACTGACAAAAATTCGCACAAATCAGCACGTCTAAAGGGCCTGACACACGCTCCGGTAAAACGGCACTTGCGTGTTAGTAGTTCAGGCTGTCTACATGAGCTTGAATGTGTGGGAATTAGCGCAGGGTACGGTACGTTCAGAATAGTGTGCTCACTTCTGAAAGTTGCAGTTTGTAATGATAATGAAAAAAAAATACATTAGAAGATTATCGGTGGCCTTCCAAACGCTATTTGCCCCCCAAAAGCTCATTGGCCCTGAGGAAAATCTCTCCATATCCTTGTCCAGTCCGGCCCTGATGTCACCAGACCTTTCCCAACAGCCGAATCGATCAGTTATTTCTTTTTATCGCTAGTACAATAGATACTGCTGTCTTTTACTAGTTTTTCAGTATTACTTTGCTATTGATACATGAATCAGATGGACGAAATTATCTCTTGCTTGAATCATGATTCGAATGGATTGAATTAGGTTGATTCTGATTGCGGTAGTGTAAACGAATACGTAGGCGATTCCATTGTTGCTTATAAGTGCTGACTTGTGTGAATCTTTGCCAATCAGTTCAGCTTGATTCTGATTGTTCTGAAAAAGGCGTCAGATGTGAGCACACATTGGAAAGCTGTTCTGAACGTACCGTTAGTCAGATTCTTATCGGAGATAAAGCGCCACCTACATACAGTGTTGTCATGTCTAGCGTAATTGCGTTAGATCTACTGCAACTACAATTACAGTTGACTATGAAAGTGGAATTATTATAGACAATAATGATTATGATTGTATTTTTAATTGCGTTTTTTCGTAGACGAATATAATAGTAAGCTTTTTGATCAATTTTTTCAATGAACATTTTACCGCTTTAAAGTCTACTGCCCAAATATTTTTTGACCTGGCAACACTGTCTACATACCAGTTGAATTTACTTGGCCACATTTTGTTTTCAACTGATAATGAATGAAAAATTGCGTAATGTAAAGTAAAATCATGCTCAGGTAAACTTGCACGAACATGACGCGCGCTAGTAAACCCCACAATAAAAATCGCAGCGTGTGTAGACACCTTAAGAAACAATGCCATCGCCTCAATCCAAATCAATCTGGTTCAGTCGATTCGAATCATGATTCAGCGCAGGCGATAATTTGCATTAGTCTGACTCATGAATCAATACCAAAAATGGATATTGAAAGACTGATATTTTTAGTCAAAGCAAACAAAACATTATATGATGCGAGTGATATAAATCATCGTAATAGAAATTATCTTTGTTCCGTGTGGAAGTCAATTGGCGCCGAGTTGAAAGTGTCAGGTATGTAATTTATCAACACCAGTGGCGTAACTATCGTGAGGCACAGAGGTACTCGCCTTCGGGCCAATATATGTAAATGGAATTGAAACGGGGACCTAAAATTCGATTCTTTTCATGTTTTTACCTCATTTAAAAAACAAATAATAAAAAAAATAAAAAGAAGGGGCCACCGGGCCTCAAATTAGGTTGGACAGGAATCCTTCAATGGATTCCTAGTCTTAAAACTGTCTTTCTTTTTTCGGAAATAGTAAGATAATGAGGCAATATTTATTTTGGATTATTCGCAGATGCAGTATGCAAATCAAAATGGCATCAATTACGCTCTAATTATATGCGTGTCAAGAGAAACCTAAAGAGCAGAGTCTCCGGTTCTGGAGTACACGTATCGTCCAAATGGCCATTCTTTGAAATGCTAAACTTCCTCGATCCATTCATTGAGAGTCGTTCAATCTCTGGCAATATACCAAATAATTCAGAAGATATTTCTCAAGACACAAACGATGAATATGAACATCGAATTGATACAGAACCGGGTAATTCCACATCTGAGATGAACCACCACCATCAAATGAGACATCAATTTAAAAGAGAATCATCGGTTGATCCACTTGATTTCCAATATTTGGAACCGAAAATAATGACTTCAACAACACGACCGGATGACGATGATCCAGATAGATTGTTTTTATTGAGTTTGTTGCCATCGATGAAACAACTATCACCAGCTGATAATATGGATTTTAAAATTCAAATACAACAACTTTTAAAAGATAAACTCTATCCAACCCATCAGAATTGTCAACATTCACCTTCCAGTAACGCATATTAATTGGGTCGATTGTCACACTTTAGCCATTCCACTAGATCTCACTCTCAAGTACTACACAGTGAATATGGCCAGTTCAAAGACAATGACCCATTGGTATTATCTCTTGTATATTTTAATAAAGATGTGTTAAGGATGATATCATTTTTTATTGACCTTAGACCAGCGGTTCTTAACCCCCAGAGGGACGCGATGTCATCACAGCGGTCCGGGAGGGCCTTGTGGCAGACTCGGATCGATTCTGATTGATTCTGATAAAAGATTTGCTTCATCTGAAAGGAGTTTTACGTAATTTGTATCAGTGAAGGTTAAACTATTCACTTTTGCTTCCACCAATCTGTATTCCATTAGTACCTACATCTAGAACTAGCTCAAGAGTCGGATTTACGAATCAAAAATATTAGGAGCTATTGAAAAAACAATATAAAAACACACGATTTACAGTACGAAGGGTACTTTCCTCATAGTGCAATTAATCTAATTGGTCACAATAGTTTTGGTAACAAATTGGTTCGGATTATTAGGGTTATACTGTATTTATTTGGAAAATATGAATATTCCCCGGTCTGTGTATGACATAACCCCAAATTTGAATTTTAGTAATTTTCGTTTTAAACAGTGAATGGTTGGCAGACATGTCATTTGACATTCCATTTGTTTTTGTGTGCAGCTAATTGCTTTAGTTTATGAAATTTTGACGAAATATTCAAAAATAATCAATAAAATTGAAAAATTATGTTAAATTTGTTGATAATAAATCAATGTGAATGTTTAAAAATATAAAAGAAATCGAAATAATTTATAGATAGTGTCGACATAACCTCAATATGGAAGGATTTATGGCTTACAATACAACAACTATATGTTCAGATTTAGTAGAAGTTGATTATTATTCAAATTTAGATACATCTCGAACACGTTATCAATGTGAAATTTGTGCACCACGTTATCACTTAAAATACGGTATAAGAAATCAAACTTTGGATGATTTACGGGCGGCAACAAAATCAACTGAAAAACATCATCATCATCAACAACCACAACAACAACAACAACCACCACCACAACAACAACAACAACAACAGCCCCAACAACAACAACAACAGCAACAGCAACAACCACCGCATCAACAACAACATCAACATCAAACACCAGCAACACCACCATCAACAACACTAATTAATCAATGTAAAATTTGCCAACAGATCCTACCAAACGAACAATTATTGAAACAACACGAACAAATCCATGAAAATAATCGATTTCCATGTGCTACCTGTAATCAAATGAAAACCGAATCAAAAATGGATGACGATGCAACTGGTCAATTTCAATGTGAATGGTGTGATAAACGTTTTAAACGGAAACAATTATTGAAGAATCACGAGAAAATCCATAATGATATACGTGAATTTGAATGTGAATTTTGTTCGAAACAATTCCGTTTTAAACAACAATTACAAAAACATGTATTTCTAATACATTCCAATGAGAAACCATTCAATTGTCCTGTATGTGGTAAATCATTCAAATTAAAACAAACATTAAAGAATCATGAAAAAGTCCATTCAGATTCTAAAGAGTTTCAATGTGAAATCTGTGAGAAATCATTCAAATTAAAACCACAATTACATAATCATCGTAAAGTCCATGATGATTATAAACCATTCGAATGTACGGAATGTGGTAAATCATTCAAATTCAAACAACAATTACAAAATCATCATTTAGTACATGCTAAAATTAAACCGTTCGAATGTCAATTCTGTTCGAAAACGTTCATGTTCAAACAACAATTACAAGTGCATTTGAAGATACATTTTGAAGTGAAAGATTTCGAATGTACGGTCTGTTCGAAACAGTTTCGTACTAAACAACAATTGCAGCTGCATTGTAAGAAACATTAAAACAAAAAGAGGACATGTTTGTGTTTTTTGCCTTTTTTGTGTTTTTTTTTCTCTAGAAGAAAATTTTAGGTCGATTTTAATCTGTCTCTCATTGGAAATTTCTTTTTTTTTTTAATTTTAAAATTTTTAGTTCAAATTGAACAATTCTTAGAATTTTTAAATGTTTTATTTACTTTTCAAAATACAACAAGTTTTACAACAATCGCTTTATTAATTGCGTGTATTGTGTGACTTTTCAGTTCATTTTAAACCTAATCCAGAAATTCCTAAAATTGGTGCAATTTTCTCAAACATTTGACTAGAATAATAATAAATATTATTATAAACTAATTAATACAAACAGTCCAATTTTATAGAAATACTAAGTGATTTTCTAACTAAATCTAGTGATTATTCTAATTTGGCTTTAATTGTTTCATACGAAACTTTATTATCATCAGTATCGTTGTCTATTTGATCTTGAATGGAATCTTGACGATTCTGTCCAAATAATTGGTGTGTTATCACTAGCACGATAACCGTTGTTAATGTATAATTTAGACGAAATATAGAAATTGGTGCATAAATTAAACTAATCACAGCTAATGCTACAACAATCTGTCCAATTTCCTCATACCATCTCCTAGAAATTTCAAAACCAATCCAAATAATATATAAAACAAATAGAATTATAGCAGACCTATCGACTTTAGGCAGATCCATGTGCCATAATGGTAATGCGAAAATACTCAAAATTAATCCAGGTAAGAATGCTGGATCTGGACGTAATACTGT
>JAZBHA010001685.1:0-16204 GCA_037464855.1 Iselma pallidipennis | reverse complement strand
CAACGAAAAAAAAAAAAATGAGAAAATACGGTCGTTC
This sequence comes from Iselma pallidipennis, assembly GCA_037464855.1. NCBI lineage: Eukaryota > Metazoa > Arthropoda > Insecta > Coleoptera > Meloidae > Iselma > Iselma pallidipennis. Next base: position 16,167 of record JAZBHA010001685.1, on the reverse strand, counting down.
GTTCGAGGGTGGTTTACCGCGAGCGCAATGACGGTTCAGAACCGTCACAAGATGAATTACCTTAAAAGCTCCTGATGTCGTTCAATAAAATAACACAATTTACGGTTTACTTTTTTTTGATATAGATCATCATTAACTAAATTCTGGTTAAGAGAATTACTTTTTCCTGCTATTACGGTGATATCAGTTATTTGTTCAATTAACATTATTATCTGATATTTGCCATGCTGCGTATAATAAATAACTTGATAACAATGTGCTAGAATTGTAGTAAACATTGAAATTGCCAAACTAAATGTATAAATTTTAATTAAAATCTTAGAATATCTTGGAGAATAATCAAAGAAAAATTTTATTGTTAACCACATCTCAGTATCAAGCGAATCATTAGCAAAAAATTCACAACCACATATTATTCCGCCAATTGTATTCATAATTGCAAAAACTGAAATTATTCTCATTTCTTTTTTGATTTTTAATTTTGTTGTTGTCGTTGCATTATCAAATAACCACACTTTCATTTCCGTAAACAAATTTTCAACAATTTTCGGCTCTGCTAATAATAATACAACTGCTAATATTGGCTAGAAATTAAAAAAATATATTTATTTTTATTTTCTTCAATAAATTACTTAGGATGTTATTACATAAAAGGTGGCACAAAATGCTGGTGCGTATTGAAGAAATTGTTGCACATTTAATTTATAAATAAATAAATAAGTTTGAAGTATTTGAGATGAGTATTAATAAGAATAAAATTAAAGCCATTTTTACACGTCTAAACTGATATATTCCTGATCCCAGAAATTTAATTATTTTTAAGCCATCATTCTGCATTAATTTCTTTTCTTCGGATTCCATAATGAACGTTGTTTATTGACTTGACTTGGCAACAATACTGACAAAAGTACAAAAAGTATGGACGTGAAATTAACCGAATTTGTGGATACTGACGTGGTATTTTTTAATAAATTCGATCAAAGAAATATTGGTGTAAATATCGCGGCATTATGTTGATGATTTCTAATGACCCTCTGTATTAATAACACTGATATAGGTACACATTATTATTAAGTGGATAAAATTAATGTAGAAAGCTTCATTAGATATGAAATTTTAATACAGATATTTATACAAATAGGTACAAATTTATTCAAGAATAGGTACCTATATAGAAAATTTGAGAGTTTTTACCAAACAACTTATTTCCGACGCGTTTTCAGAGGGGCCTTATTACAAAGAGTTATAAAAAATTGAACAAGTCAATCAAAAGGCGATAGATAGTCTACATGTCCATCTAGTCCCAGATACATACGTATTATTTCATTACAAGATATTATTATACATAGTTATATCAGTTCAATTTTATCAATGTTCATAACAAAATGAATTTAAAAACGAAAGCAAACACTTAACTGCTAATCTCAGTGCATAATTAATAGAATAATTTTCAAAAAATCTTATTATTGGGAAGATGGGTAGCCCCGGGCAGCGGGTAGCCCCAGAAAATAACAAAAAAAGCCTTTTGCAATATGTTTCCTCATCTAGTGATTGTCAGTCGATTTATAATCAATTCAAGAGCTAAGTTTCGAAAAAGCAAACTATTTAGTAGCTTAATTCAGCTATTACGTCGACATTCGCAAACGACAGTGTATAGTTTGCACGTTTCATGTTAACTTTGGCAGCTAAAATTCAGTACTTTTGGTAAGTATTCTATATCACATTGATGACAATACCTAAAACTGTCTTCTCATCATTGTGTAAATTGTTTCGGCTATAATAGCAAAAGAAATTTATTATTTAAATTTTTATGAATCCTTTAAAGTCGGGTACGTCCGGACAGTTTCTATAGGGGTAGCTCTGGACATACCTTATGTTACCGCTCCTGATCATCTAAAACTAAACCAATCCGAGGAAGAGACGCACAACCATCTCATCAAGGTGAGTACCTTCTGATAACAGGATAAACCTGTCTGTTGTATAACTGGATGGTCTTTAGCAGCAGACTCCTTCCGAGAAAGAGGATGTCTCACCAAAAGCTTTAGCTAAAGATTCTGCACAACTTGTCCCCATTGCCAGATGGAAGTCAACGAAGAAAAAAAGTTCGGAAAAGAAAAGCTCAAAAAAGTGAAATCTTAACATCTTCGCCTCACAAGCAAATTCTTGAAGACAAATCAGAGGGAAAACAGACCAAGGCAAAGTCTATGAAGCGAAACACTGTTCTAAAACAACAAAATGTAAAAGGACCAGCAACACTAGAACGGAAAGCACTTGTACAACGTACTGAAATAACACCAGCTAACGAAACAGAATGCCTTATTTGTGGAGAATTATTTGTTGAAGCCTTGATTCAATGTGGAACAATGTGCCCATGAAGTTTCATCTGATATTGGACCTGATTCACTTTATTATAAATGCGATTTCTGCACAGATAAAAAATACCAAATTATAATACTGTTACGTTTCATTTTATAAGATTTACAAAAATTACTTTATAGTACTAGAAGTTGAATGTTAGGTGTGCTGAAGTATTAGAAATGTCTCTCTAGAATGAAAATTTTGATTAAGATTTTTATTTAGTCAAAAAGTAGTTCATTCTATACAAGGTTTTTGAAAATAACATAATTAATTTTGTATACTAGTGCCTTATCTATTTATTTATTTAATAATTAGGTTTCAAATCTTTATCAATTTAATAAACATATTCATCGTTCAAGGTTCAAGCTAAGAAGAACTATATCGGAGCATATCTTATTGTTTATATGTGCTCGGATAATTTACTGAAAAATGTCTAAATAAAGGCTCAATATTAAGAAAAATATTGGGGCACACCACTGCCATCTTTGAGTTTTAAGAAGGGCGCCAACCTCCAATTTCATTACTACAATCACAACCCCATTGCCCTCAAAGTTCTTCATGGCTTGAATGGGTTGAATCCATTTTTGTGAACTAATAATATGTTAACATTGTTAGGCAACTTAAGAGTGCTTTTCAGGACATGCAGCAGAGATACCTTCTCCACAGTGAAGTGCAAAACATATCGCTTTCTTCTAAAGTTCTTTGAACATTTGCCTTTTTGAACTCCTTAAGCTTGGTACCTAGTTAAAAAACAATCATATCAAAAAAAATTCAAATTGCGTAAAAATTTCAAGTAAACATTCGAACCAATTCACTACCAAATATTTCAGTACTCCAGCGATTGAAATTACCTAACTATTGTTACTTATTAGTAACCTTCTTGTTCATTACCTATTGTCAGTGAGCCACAAATTGAAATACAGCTTATAAATCTCAAAGGGCAAGTTTTTAAAGAACATTAGACACAAGATACAGAAGATGTGAATAATCATAGCCGGTTTATCCAAAGTGCGTTAATATTTATAATAAAGCGTTGATTACCGGGAATAACCATTTTCAAGCTTCTTCCAAATTTTCCGGATAATCGAACGTGTTTACAGCGTTATTGTAAAACGAGTGTGCACGAGACTGTTTTTACAATATGCCTAAATAATTTGTCAATTTACATGTAAAATAATAATTACCGTCACTTTATTATTCTAAATTATAAATTGTAATTTTTGCACTTTTGCGAGTAAAGTAGCTACTTTACTGGTCACTTTTACTCACTACGGACTAAATGCGAGCTTTATCTCCCTAGGAATAAAGTAAATACAGCTTCGGATTTAATCACGGTTTTTATGGTCTGCAGCTCAGGGTCCCGTTCAATTGAAGGACCCCCTTCGCGGTCAAAAAAAAATAAAAATAAAAACAATCTAAATTGAAAATTTAGTCCAGGGCTCCCAAAGTCAACGGTCCCTAAGTAAATATAAATAATACCTATGTATAAATGCTTCATCTTGTTGATTGCATAACCAGAGCCTTCTCTACTACAATTTTTACAAATTTTTATGGTATATAGTGTCTGAATATTGCCAAAAGTGCAAAAAATGGCGTGTATCGTACGGGACTAAAGTGCCTTAATCCTTCGAGTGTTTACTCACTCTCGGGATTAAATGATGCACTTCTGTCCCTTGTTATATAATTTCTGTATGATACCTATATTTGTAATTTGTGATTAGGTAAATATGTTGTGTACACATTGATTTTCAGTAACTAGGTATGACTTTTTGAACTATATAGGTAATCTTGATTTCCAGATTAATAATCTACTAATAATATACTAAATTAATAGGTATCATAATCAGGAAGAGAAAAGATATTTCTCGGTCTTTTATGAAAGGATCAAAATTTAATCTGTCATATTCTACAATAAATGTGTTTGGAATACTTTTAGCAATAAGACGGTAAACTCGTAGAGAAATTAAAAAAAGGAAATTATTTGCATATTCTGAGGTGATTAGGATCTTTTAAAACCAACAAAAGTTGCAACCATTGAATAAAATCCTCGTATAATCTGAAAAATATTAGAACAAAACTTATTTTTACAATAAAATGAATTTTAGAACGGAAGAAAACACTTAACTGCTAATCATAGTGCATAATTGATAGAATAATTTTCAGAAAAACTTATTATGATTTTCTTTTGCGCACAAGTCAATGCAATTAAATAAATTTTACGATTTTCAATATTCATATTATACCAATCGATTTGCTGCAATATTTCATGTGCTTTTTCAGTCTAAAAATAAATTAGGTTTTTTAGTTTTGGAAAGTAATGAATTTATGAAACTTATTTACTATAGTTTCTATTGATTGTCCTGCCGTAACAAATCCTGCAAAAGTTGTAAAAGTAACTAAACCGAGGCTGATTAGGTAAAGACGATGAACAGCATGTGAAGAGCCCTTAAATTACATTAGAAATATTATTAAGTTTGTTATTATTATTATCATCAACAGATTAGGAGAAAAATATTGAGATTCTCACCGAAATAATCATAAGTGCTACACTTATGCTCGCTACTAATCCACACAACGCAAAACAAGCAATATAGTTGGATATCGAATTAATCTTGGTACGACCACTTCTACATTTTTGTATGCATAAATGTTTTAAGTGCTATTGATGGAATGTACATGAATTACCTCAAAAGCTCCTGATGTCGTTCAATAAAATAACACAATTTACGTTTTACTCCTTTCTGATATAGATCATCGTTAACTAAATTCCGGCTAAGAGAATTTCTTGTTCCTGCCACCAACGTGATTTTAGTTATTTGTTCAATTAACATTATTACCTGATATTTGCAATGCTGCGTATAATAAATAAGTTGATAACTGTGTGCTAGGCTTGTAGTAAACATTGAAATGGCCAAACTAAGTTTATAAATTTTAATTAAAATCTTGGAATATCGCGGAAAATAATCAACGAAAAATTTTATTGTTAACACCAACTCAGAATCAAGCGAATCATTAAAAAAAAATTCACAACCAGTTATTATTCCGACAATTGTATTCATAATTGCAAAAACTGAAATTATTTTCATCTCTTTTTCGATTTTTGATTTTGTTATTGTCGTTGCATTATCAAATGACCACAGTTGTATTTCCTTAAACAAATTTTCAACCATTTTCGGCTCTGCTAATAATAATACAACTGCTAATGTTGGCTAGAATTTTAAAAAATATATTCATTTTTAATTTCTTCAATAAATTAATCTGGTTATTACATAAAGGATGGCACAAAATGCTGGTGCGTATTGGAGAAACTGTTGCACATTTAATTTATTAATAAATAAGTAAATTTGCAGTATTTGAGATGAACCTTGTATTAATAAGAATAAAATTAAAGCCATTTTTACACGTCTTAACTGATATATTCCTGATCCCAGAAATTTAATTATTTTTAAGCCATCATTTTGCATTAATTTCTTTTCTTCGGATTCCATAATGAACGTTGTTTATGTACTTAACTTGGTAACAATACTAACAGAAGTACTGAAAGTGTGGACATGAAATTAACCGAATTTGTGAACACTGACGTGGTATTTTTAATAAATTCGATCAAAGAAATATTGGTGTAAATGTCGCGGCATTATGTTGATGATTTCTAATGACCCTCTGTATTAATAATATTGATACACATTATCATTAACTGGATAAAATTAATGTAGAAAGCTTCATTAGATATAAATTTTTAATAAAGATATTTATACAAATACAAATACCGACGCGTTTTCAAGAGGGGGGGGGGGAAGCTTTTTACAAGAAGTTATAAGAGATTGAACAAGTCAATCAAAAGGCGATAGATAGTCTACATGTCCATCCAGATACACACACGTATTAATCCATTACAAGATATAGGTACACGGTTATATCAGTTCAATTTTATCAATGTTCTTAACAAAATGAATTTAAAGAAGGAAGACAACACTTAACTGAATCCCAGTGCATAATTGATAGAATAATTTTCAGAAAATCTTATTACAACTTTCTTTAGATTTGAGAAAATTATTTAGTGTATTCATAAAAATTATCTCATCCATCAAATTAACATAATAACCTAATAAAACAATATCGGGTGTATGGACAAATATATGTAGGTAGTCTGAATAAAAGACAAGAGATAATTTAAATTAATCAGCCGAATATAATCAATTGGTTTCTTTTAACCACTGAAAAATTTCCCTTGACAGTAAATCATACATATGTAGATCAATAATAAATAAAATAAGGAGCATTCAATTGGTTACTTCCATTTTCAATAAAAATCGCTAATTTTTCGATTGTAAATTTTTATTTATCTCGACAAATGTAGAATTTCCGTTTTTATTACATCTATATGATAAGATAAACTATTGCAGGATTAAAAGTTGTATCTGAAGTTCCTATCGAGACTTCGAACGAGTAAGACGAGTTCATACATTATCGAGTGTCTTTAGTTACTTTTTCGATTATATTAAACTGTTTATTACGAAAACTCAGTGACTGGCCTTCATGTATCAGGTGATCGATCGGCTCTACGGAGGTGAAGATCTTTGGTAGCTGCGGGCGTGAGTTTTTTTGCTAATTTCATCATTATTCTAAATATTGGACACCACTTTGCTGTGATAAATATTTATTACCTTATCTACTCAAGGCTAGTAGAAACGTTTCTTGTGGTGTATATAGATAGACACATTCATGTAGTCAACCAGATATTTCTTTAAAATGAGCGCAAATAACCCGGGAGTCTCTGGCTACAGGGACCCCCTACCTACCGATAAGTCATATTCATCAGTTGCTAACGCAATCAAAAAGACAACCTACCCAAGTAAGAAACAAGCGATATTGTTAAACGCCATTGATGGTATTAAAATTGCCGATTACGCTAAAGCTATTGGAAAATTAGTAGGCCCAAAAAATGTGATATTTTTATCGAGAATATCAAATAATAGAATTTGTATATACTTGAGCAATGTTAATCTAGTAGATTCCCTAATTCATCAACACAACAAAATCACTATTAATGACTCCGAAGTGTATATCCGACGATTAGTCACACCAGCTAAAAGAATCATTATCTCTAATATTATCCCTACGATACCCCATGAAATCCTAGAAAGCAGCATCAAACAGCTAGGCTTCGAGCCGGTCACACCAGCCTCCTTCCTAAAGGCAGGCATTCAAGACGAAGAATACGCTCATGTACTTAGCTTCAGACGTCAACTTTACGTACAACCCAGAGAAGATCTATCCCTCCCCTTCTCCCTTATTATCAACTTCGAAGAGGTCAACTACCGAGTTTTTCTCAGTTATGATGACATGACCTGCTTTATCTGTAAATCACCAGGACACGTAGCCAAATCGTGCCCTAACGCCCAAACATCTGAATCAACCTCTCCTACCTCTACACTGACACAACATCTGATAAATCCCCAAACCGGCGTACTCGAATTACTTGGCGGTCCAACAGACTTAGTACCAATACCGCCCTCAAACAAGCGCCCATTATCGTATTAATTATACAGCACAGCCAGGAAAAACACACTACGTATCCTTGACGTTATCCAGAATACCGCACTAAGAATTGCTACAGGCTGCTATCGAACCAGCCCTGCTAATAGTCTGAGATGCCTCACTTCCGAACCCCCCCTCTCGTTAAGAAGACACCTTCTCACCTTTTTTTACGCAAACAAAATATTACACCGGCCAGACCACCCCAATTTTGAACGAATAAAATCCATAAAATACCAATCAATATTTGATAAAAGGTCACACCTACCGGTTCCCATTAATAAAAGAGTGAGGAGAACAATGAGAGATCTAAACTTCACCCACTCCATAATCCCCACAGAGACGACGCAGACACAATACCCTTGGCTACACCACCAACATAGAACCAATACTATCCTACAGTCTTATAGTAAATGCAATAACCATCCTAAACTGATTCAAAATAAGTTCAAAGAATTAACCGAACACCTGTCGGAACACAGTTTCATCTACACCGATGCCTCCAAAAGTGAAACTGGCACCGGATGTGCCATCAATGGTCCCCTACTTCAAGAGAATTACAAACTGAGAGACACCGCCTCTGTATTCACTGGCGAAATGGTCGCAATCAATAAGGCCTTGGACTGCATCATGGACAGAGGCATGAATGAGTCGGTACTATGTACCGACACACTTAGTGCCATCCAATCAATAAACCGTATTTACACAAAATGCGAACTGGCAACCTCCACTAAGGAGAAAATCAGCCGGATTCTGAACAAAGGATACACTCTAGTGATAATGTACACCCCGTCACACGTCGGTATCCAAGGTAATGAGGTGGCGGACAGTCTTGCCAAACAGGCCGCCGAACGCGATTCCCCTCCAGAAGACCACACATGCACGGAGATCGATCTGAGATTCCTGGCAAAGGAGCTAATGGTAAAAAAATGGCAATCAGAATGGAGCCGCTCCTCAACATTCCTGGCATTGGTTAGGCCTTGCGTAAAGCAGAGGCTCCCATTGCCAGTGGACAGAAAAGGCCAAACCATTGTTAACCGATTGAGAATTGCCCACACAAGGATGACACATGAGCACCTTCTCAGGAGGGAGCCGCCGCCGGTATGTCGTGTGTGCAACACACGGATCGATGTGCGTCGGCACGTCTTGATGGACTGCCCGCTTCACGAAAAATCCAGAAAAACCATCAACGTGCCAGTGAATTTACAAGAGGCTTTGGGGCATAATAGCGGCGCGGAAGTAGTCCAATTCCTGGAGATAGAGAATCTAGCGAGTAGGATATAGGCATTCTTTGAAGGGAAACCATATAAGAGACGATTAAAGCGACTGGGAGATCCAATAGTAACTTTGTGATTACCTCTAGATAAACCAGAGCCCGCTAATAACCTTAAGAGTTGATGCAGGTATATATTATTAAAAAAAAATCTGTACTCTACATTGTCTAATGTTCTCTTATTTTGATGAAATGTAGTATTTATGAAGCAAATCTTAAAAATTCCTAGACGAAAGTTCTGTTTATTTATCAAGGACTAGGTTTAAACGTTCAGTTGTTTTTTTCCAAAAAATTATATGTTATGGTACCTATTTAATTTTAATAATAAATAAATCCGATATATTTTGTCTTGAATTAAATAATAATACACCTGCGCCTCGACTTATACGAGACTCGATTTCTACGATTGAGGTTATACATGTTGGGAAAAATGCGACAACATTTCGACTTATACGATTGACCCCTACAAATGATGCGCACTTTTCCGCAGAAATCTTGGTGATTTCAAAACAAAATGCACATGACGGATAAAATTTGCACCGGTGCAAACGTGCAAACAATTGTTGTCAATGTGACAGACATCATGCCGTTACCATGGAAACTAGTTGTCTTGACTTATACGATTTTCAACTTCTACGGTACGAAATACTCGTATAAGTCGAGGCGCAGGCGTACTTTTGTTACGTTCCCTTAAATGACGAAACGTTCACTGAATGATCGCGACGTTCACGAAATGACAAAAGCGTTTCCTAAATGATAGATGTAACTAATTTTAGTCTGAAAGAAACATCAAATGTGTAAGTAGGAACTTTATTTTGAGTTGAAACTCTTACATTTTCATCAAATATCAAACTTTTGCAGTGAATTATTTTAATGAAACGTATTTCAAGTACCATACATTTAAAATCTTTAGATAATATTATCTGATGTAAGGATTACATGAGTGACATAAACTTTTCAAACAAAACAAAATGACATTACTACTCGTATCACAAACTTAAACAGTGACTGATAAATTTTAACAAAAACTTAGTGCATGTATTTGAATAATTGGGTAAAAATAAAATCAGCTAAAACTTCTCATAGATATCCATATCATTCTCAAAATGATAATATGGATTGTGGTTTGCTTCCTTTCTTGACTAGGGCTTAGGAATAATTTTTAAGACTTGCTCGTATGTAACGTAGGATATATCTTTATAGTCAACTTTAAAGTCTCTGGCATTATTACGAACAGATTTTAAGAACGTGACCTTTATTTCTCCCTCAGCGTCTACACAAGTTCCAGCAATAGCAACATATCTGTAGAACATATTCTTCCTTTTTGTTGGAACATTAATCAATAAAAGTGTTCCGGGTATCATTTTATTAGGATGGACCTTTTCTTCAAAATCATCCGCATAAGACGTACCAGCACCCATATCTCGTTCTTGTTCTGTTTTACGAGGCACTGTCATAAGATCTTCATCTTCAGAAGTAGATGATGGGCTGTACACCTCATGATATATGCTTTTTCTAGGTATTATTTTATTAGGATGGACATTTTCTTTAAAATCATCCGCATAAGACGTACCAGCACCCATATCTCGTTCTTGTTCTGTTTTACGAGGCACTGTCATAAGATCTTCATCTTCAGAAGTAGATGATGAGCTGTACAACTCATGATATATGGTTCTAGGTATTATTTTATTAGGATGGACATTTTCTTTAAAATCATCCGCATAAGACGTATTTGATGTATGTCTGTATCACTATTAAATAATACTATATTTAATTTAACCGCTCTTTGGTTTACCGTGCTGCTCTATTTTAATCACATTCCTAAATTCTTTTTGCCATGTAATTTTTGTGATATTTAAGATTCCAGAAACTGGATCAATTCTTTCGGGAAGTGTATTTTTAATGCTGGGTATTTCCTCATTCGGTATTTTTTGCATGACAGCTGAATCTGTGAAAATTTCAATGAAATCTCCTGCGCTTTTAACGTCTTCACCCATCAATACATGCTTGTCTGCAGTCCTCTTCAAATATCCTCCTATTCCATCCATTGGACCTTTTCCGTGTCCTGGCTCGCTATAAAACCAGGCAGCTTTGGTTATTTATTTACAGCACTCTACTAAGGCCTTTAGCCACAAATAAACGTTTGTGCGATTTCTATATTACGACGTAGGCCCATTCGAGAAAAAGAAAAGCATATCAATGTATTCTTTATCGACAAGGATTGAAGTTAATGTTGGTCCCAAGTGACCCCATACTGCATGCGCTTGATGGTCTAGACAGTCGCTAATAGTGGCAAACGAGAATGTCTGCAAATTGTTCTTATCATCTTTATGATAATAGACTCCAGTATGAATTGTTAACTGGATTTTAGATGCACCAAAATGTGTTGATTGAATTTTCTCTATCATATTTTGTGACATAATTTTCTGCGAAATCTATTTGCATCATAAGTTCGTTTTCCTTAATTTTTTTTTACATCGTCTTTAACTTTGTTGTGATAATAGATACCATAAATATGTTTCTTCATAGCTGGAATCTCATCTATTAGTTTGGATTTTAATTCTTTAATAGTGCTGGTAACAAGAACTTTCTTCGTAATTGTAACATCCCTTTTCTCCCCTCTTATTAATCTTTCCTCCGTCGTAGATTGCCATTGAAAATAATTTATTGAATCTTCATCGTTCTCACTAGCGGTCATTGATTTTTCTTTACATTTATCACATAGGCTAATAATAAAGTCATAAGATGTTTCATCACAACTGACGTCTTTAATTAATTTTGAAACGTTTCAAGCAAGTATCCCGATCTTTTGCAGTTGTGTTACAACACAAACTCTTCGTTTAGCATCAGTCTTTAGAATATCTTTATCGGTTCTATTCTTTGGTAAAAATTTTTTGGTCATGTTTAACATACGATATTTTTTAATAATTTTACCACTCACACTTTTTTGGAATGCTTCTCGTTCTTTAGAATTCTTTGGTAAACTATTAGGAGTTACCTGTAATTGTGAAGTCATAACCTCTGCAAATAAAAGCTTTTTTCGTACGTCAGCAGCCACATTAGAATCTCTAATTAAATTGGCAACTTTGGTATTAGGCGATGCCTCGTTTCGTGAAGCTGTTTTCAACATTCTTTTTTGTCTTTTCTGTCAGTAGTTATACTGGGACAGTTCTAGATCAAATCATATGTATTTCCATAAGAACAGTACAGCGGCATGTGATTAGAAATCGGCCACGCCCATTCTCCAATGATGTGTGTGATTAGAAGAATAAAGTGATGATTAGAAAATGTTCCCGCCCCTTGAGCTGATTTATAGTGTTAGGCCCCGCCCATATTTTGATAAATATGATGATTCCCCATTAGGTTGGGATTTAATTGGTTGTTGATTTTTTAAGCCCACCTAACTGCATCAGGATTGGTTGGGCATGTGTGATTTTTTCTGATAAAAAATTATAGCCCTCAGCCCATTGGTGTTTGGTGGAAAAAAATGTTTTTTTATTTGCAAAACCCCACCCCACCCACCAAAGTTGAATCTAAAGAGAAGGAATTAAGACACCATATGACTGGCGTTTGTATTTTGTTTTTTTAACCCCCACCAAACCGACTTATATATTTGTTTGAGAACAGGAAAAGAAGGAAAAAATCGTATGTTTTTTTTTCAAAAATTACTACATTTATTAATGATAAAAAACAAAGCAAAAATGATTATACAAATAAAAGCAAAAAAATACTAACACTAATTGTAAATGAATAAAAATGCAAAGCTTACAAAAAAGTGTAACTGAAACATATAGATATCATAATTAATGTATATTGAAATCTTAAAAACGAAATTCGAAAATCAAAGAAGTAAACATATAATCAATTCTCTTTATAACAGGTAATGGTAATAGGACAAAAGTCGGTGTAGCTATTATTAAAGAATGAAAACAAACAATCATGAATTCATATGAAAATCTTAAACTAAAATGAAAAAAACTTAGGTAGAATTGTTTTGTCGCAAAGCAATACAAACAGGTAATAGGGCACAATTTGGCACACATAATGATAAGAAAAAATGCAAAAAAACTGTAGCACTAATAAACACAAGCACAGGTTGACAAAAAAATTAATCATCATCTTCACCATGTGTTGATTCATCAGATGGGTCATGATGCGATGTAACCGGTGATGGTGTACGTTGAGTTAAAACAGGTGTGATGGAACGTTTACGTTTTTTTGGCGTTGAATTAATATTAGCATTGGATTTCGCTGGATGGTGAGACAATTCGTCAGATGCGACAAAAGACACCAAATTGCGTGAATACTTTCCAACCGCTTCTTTGCCACTGTATTTGAAATAAAACTTGTGTTTAAGTAAAATTTCCACATCTTGAGGGGTTAATTCGTCGGAAACACGTTTTGGCAAAAATACGTCACCAATATTTAGGGTCACCATATAAGTTGTGCCATGTACTGTCTCCATGCACTGTATGTTCTTGATCGGATATAGCTCGTTAATCTTCAATTTCTCAAGTGGGATATTCTTTTTGGCGAGCTTCCCAAAGCCAACCAAATTCAATTCTGGACGTAGACCAGATGATGACGACATTGTTGTTGTTGTTGTTGTTGTTGTTTAAAACACGTAAACGCGATCAAGTATTGTCTTAGACTGATGCAATGAGGCAGCCTTCACCGTCGCCGCCACCTCCATCACCACCACCACCATCACCACACATTGTCCACTTGAGGTTGTGAGAGAAAATGCAATCAAATTGCAGGTGTTTATTGAAACTGATAATAATGAACAATGGGATGTCTATTACTAATAAATACCGTGAAACATAGACGGACTTGAGAAATTTAGCCCAAAGGGAAACTTGACTAATAATGCAGGAGAGTTAAAAGACAGTCTGTGGAAATTTCCAATCAGGACCTGCCAACAATGGATCATTGAGCTTAGGGAGACAATAAAATTGGCCTGGGAATGTGGAGTCCAAGCCCTACAAAGTGCAATTGAGTCGTTGGCCTCGGTTAATCCGGCACTGAGGTTGATGCAACAAGAAATGTGGTCAATGTGCTGGTGTTTATCAAAACTGATAACAATAATGAACAATTGAATAAGTCTGAATAACTGCGACTAATAAACGTATTAAGACAGAATCGGACTGCAGAACTTTCAATTACCAATGTACCTATATCAGGGCTGGACAATTGTTTTTTGTATAGAACCAAATGTTCATTTTTACAGATATACGTGAACTAGCGAGAAGTTCAACAATTCACTTCATAATAAAAACGAATATATCACCTTGAATATGTATACGTACTATTTCACAAAATAGTGATTCATATACTCAATAAAACAATCCATAGTAGTTAATATTCGGTATTGAACAGCAGCAACAGATTGGCTGTCTAGGCATCAGATGTTGATCAAGACTAGCCGTCAGAGAGTGGGCTGTTGTTTATTGCCACTCAGATATTAGCAAGTTCGAAAATAATGTGGCGGTGTATGCTTAATTCCTTCGGTTGTAAATATTTCCTTGACAGAACAACTGATACAAAGTCTGTCCCGCATGTCTGTTTCGCCTTTACATTTAGGACAAGTAAATTTAACAGGTATAGGCATCTTTTGAATCTTTGTGTTGTGATGGGCACAGTAGTATCTGGCATACTATGCACAACACCTTTAGGCGGTCTAATATATGGAAAAACCACACACGGGGGGGTGAAATATCTCCATTTGCCGAAAAATTGCCGGGAGATTTCTGTAACAGAGTATTGGAAATCTTTTGGGCGAAAGCAAACAAATTGGAAAGGCAATCAACTGCTTCCACAACAAGGTGGCCCTGGTGAATATTTCCGGTCAGGTCCTGGAAACAATGTAAAAAGTCTGAGTGAGATGCGGTTCAGGATCTTGCAACAAGAAATGTGCTCGATAAGCAGGTATTTATCAAAACTGTCTACAATAATGAACAATTGAATAACTGTGTCTAATGAATGCAATAAAACAGAATCGGACTGTATAACTTTTAAATCTCAATGTATATTAGAGCTAGCCAATTTTTTTATACAACCAGATGCACATTTTACAGCGAGACGTGAGTCAGCGAAAAAGTTTAACTATTCTCTTTATAATGGAAAATAATATATCACCTTAAATATTGGTACTATTTCACAAAAATACGGGTTCAAATAACAAAACAATTCATAGTAGTTAATGTAAGTTCTGTATTGAACAGCTGAACAGATTGGAGGTCTAATAATCAGATGGTGATCAAGTCTAGCAGGCAGATACCAAGCTGTTGTTAATTGCCAATCAGATGTTAATTTAAGGGCGGTGAAATTAAAAACCAATTTTGTTGTCAATGAAACTTTTTGTGTCATAAACATATAATACTGGAAATAGTTTCGCGTCCATAATTATTATAAATGATAAAGAAAATTCGTAGGCTTTTGGACAAATTTTTATTATATCATCTGATTACAGTTGATATCTGCCGACGTTTCGCCGATACACTGTCGGCTTCTTCAAAGGCTAAGGGTGATAATGGTTGAACATAACGAATTAAATAAAATCATTGTAAAAATACAAGAAAAATTGTATAATTACCGTCATCAACAATTATTTTAGATGATATTCGTTCAAACAAAAGAGTGTGCAATGTTCAACCATATGACAGACTCGACACATAATTGTATATCACAAGATAATAACATAACAATAACACTACATAATGTTATGGGATTCTATAATGAAGATAGTCAAAGATATTAAAAATATTATTATTATATTAATTAATGTAAAAAAATAATAAGGAAATAAAAAAATGCTTTTTTTTTGTGTTGTAATTGTTTTTATTATTTATCAAAAGAACAATATGTTTTAAAAAAACAAATACATTTATAGATTAGAAAAATAAAAATTATCCAAAAAGTAAACAAACCAATAATTGCAAAAACTGATACACCTATATCTTGATAACCACAGTGATTAAGCCAATTACAGTCTTCTTCAA
>JAZBHA010001684.1:0-16228 GCA_037464855.1 Iselma pallidipennis | reverse complement strand
TGAATTTTCGCGGCCTTGCGCATGCGCAGTTTGATGTGGTGGGCCTAGAAGCGGTATTGTTCCCCTACTAGAGACTCGTCAGGGATCCAAGAAAAAGCCACAAATTGTGCTGGATTATAACCACACCATGGCTGGTGCTGAACCTCTCAATTTCGACCCGACAAAATTAAGCCGCACAGTGGCGAAGTAACCCACGAGGAGGAATAGTTCCTAAATTATATTAAAGCTGAAAATTATAAGGTACCATCCACAATAGAACAACACCTAAGGTCAATCGGTGATGTAGACCTAGCGGGTCCAACTTATAAACTATTTTTCCCGGCATGGCCCAATGAATATGGCCATTTCAACCGTGTGTCACATTTAACACATTGAAAAGTTAAAAACCAACCTATTATCTGTAAGCAAGGCTACGTCTAAAAATTGCTCTATATTGTTCAACAAAAATACCGCTACAATCAAAAATAGTGATGGCAAAATAATATGCCAATTCTTTAAAAAAGATAATTTGTATACATTAAGATGTAAAGTAGATTTTGTAGCATTGTGTAAACAAAATACGGTGAGAAGCCAAGAGAAAGAAACGTATAAAACAATATCAACACTAATTGAACTCATTAAATACAAAGATCACAGTTGTAGTGTCTGCGGTGATTTAAAAGTAGTTGGTTTACTCTTGGGCTTGCAGGGCGACTATACCAAATATTGTTGCTTTTTGTGTTTGTGGGATTCGAGAGCTGAAGAAAATCATTATAAAAGGGAAGACTGGCCTGTTAGAAATGAATGGTAAAATGAATATAAAGCATAAATCTCTGATACCCGCACAAAATTTTTTTTTATCACCGCTTCACATAAAATTAGGTTTGGTGAAAAACTTTGTCAAGGCTTCAGACAAGACTAGTGTAGCCTTTGAACATTTATGCACTACTTTTTCCACTCTTTCTGAGGCGAAACTTAAGGAAGGAGTTTTCATCGGAGCGCAAATCAAAAAAATGTTAAGATATGAGATATTTGAAAACAGTCTTTCGAATACTGAAAAACCAGCTTGCAATTCATTACGACTTGTTATCCAAAAGTTCCTAGGCAACAAAAAAATGAAAATTACCGACAATTAGTTGCTGATTTATTACGTAATTTGCAACGAATGGGTGTCAACAGGTTTTCACCAGGGCTTGAAAGTTTTTGAGCAAAATTATCAGCGATACTGGGACCACGCTATCTTAGGTGACTATTGCTGGTCTACACAGATACAAAAAAAATACAAGAAAAAAGCTAAGGCAACTTATTTTTGTATAATTATTTCTTGTAATCCAGTCCATCGTTATTATCACTCAACATTAGTGTATTAGGATTTGATGTGCAAGAAGAATCCACCAGAGAAGAAGGAACAAAATACTCAATCAATTTTATATCGCCGAAAGATTTCCGTCCACCACTTAAGGCAGGACCTAGATATGATAACAAAAAAGCGAGAAACCCCGAAAGGAGTATTATCGTGACTGACACCCCTGAAAAAAGTATCAATGCTGCAAATAGGGCTGCTACCTAAAATCACGAAAGGGGCAGCTGCAAAATCAGGTAGTCATAAAAGAAAGATTCTAAAAGAATTACAAGAGAATATAGCATCTAGAAGTGGAGTGAAAAAAGTCAAACGGGCAAAGAAAGAAGAGTCAGAGATGATAATTGAAAGTGGTACAGTAATGAAGAACACTTGGTTATCGAATCATTGTTTTAGAATTGTGTTTCGTCATTTTCTTGTCTTGTCTTGTCTTTCGTGCTTTTATTTTTCTTTTAAAATAGTGAAATATTTTAGTAATTTAACGTTTCAAGTGTTTTTTTTTATTATCTATAAAAATGCCGTCTGTTGGCGAAAAAGGCCAAAGAATTAATAGTCAAGCGCGAGAAATCGTATACAATGTTTTTTTGTACTTAAGTACTTTATTTCCCGATAAAACAGGTCGCGCAATACAGGAAATGGTAGCAAGTGCTACTAAAATTTATACTCGTTCGGTAGCAACTATACTTTGAGAAGGTGAATTTGGTCAATACATTTACATAAACTACTAAATACTCTTGTTAATTTTTTCTACAAATGAAGAGAGCAACCTGATGGAAATCGACAGTTTTCATCACCCGGCAAACATCGGAAAAGGAAAGCTCCAATTGTAGATTTAGAAGATTACGAAAAAGTAGATCTCCGAAATGTGATATACAATTTCCAGAAAACAGAAAAATGCGCTGTCACAGTAAGGAAACTGTGGGACAAGTTGAAAGAAGATTTTGGCTTCCAGGGGCACATGTCTTCTTGACGAACTATTATTCGTAATTTGGGTTTCCGATGGAGACAAACCAGTAATAATCGCCGCTTATTAATTGAAAAGCAAGATTGAATTATCTTCGGCAGATACAATACAGACGCGAGAAGCGCCCTATTGTTTACTTAGACGACACATATATTCATAGTGGTCATGTGCAAAAACATCGTGGTGTGATGTAACCAATAATGGATTAATGAGCAACATATCCCAAGGGCAGCGATTAATTATAGTGCACGCGGGCGGTTAAAATGGTTTCATACCAAATTGTCAGTTGATATTTGAATCAGGCACAAAAAGTGGTGATTACCGTAAGGAGATGAACGAGGACAATTTTGGTAAGTGGGTGACAACCCAACTAATTCCTAATTTACCTTCACGTTCAGTCGTGGTAATTGATAAGGCACCATACCATAATATACAAATAAACCGCGCTCCAAATAGTGCTGCCAAAAAATCGTAGATGATATATTGGTTATCAGAAAAGGGAATTCCTTTTGAAGAGGATATGTTGAAGCCACAATTACATTCTTTAATCCGACAACATAAAAGTGGGTTTATAGATTATAAAGTTGATGCACTTTTTGAATCAAGTGAACATGTTCTTTTACGTTTGCTCCCTTACCATCCTGATTTGAACCCGATCGAGCTTGTCTGGTGGGAAATAAAAAGAGAAGTGGCATCCAGAAATGTCACATTTAAATTGGATGACACAAAAAAAATCGTGGAAGAAGAATTAACAACATTTCATGTAGAATCTTGGAAAAAGTATTGTGACCATAGGGTTAAAAATGAGGACAATTACTTCAATAATAAATGGTTTGTTGATACACAAACAGAGGAATTAATTATTAATTTGAGAAGTACTGACAGTGATAGTACCTAATAGTGACAGTGACTCAACCACAATATAGTAGGAAGTAGATCATATGGTAAGAGTTTGTTTTCAATATGTTTGCATGGCGTAGTTAAAACATATTTATTAATTTTGAATCCCTTGAAATGGCAAAAGAAGAAGTCCATGATTTCACTTCAAAACCTAGGATGTCCTGAGACCATATTTTCACAAATTCTGTGAAAAGAATTATCACTCAATTGTTGTAAAAAGTCATTCTAATGAACAGATTATTTACAAGTGCTGCCATGGAGTTCAAACATCAAAATGTAAGGGTCAGAGACCAAAGCAACATTATTATTATAAGGGATGTGAAGCGCAAATTAATTTGTACAAAAATAGAGAAAATTTGTGGAAAGTGACAAAAGTAGCACTTGATCATAATCATACTATTGGTTGAGAAGAATACAGTTTTTATCACAAAACGGGTAAACTTCAAAGTGATGGTTTTGAATCAATAACAGATTTAGTGTTAGCAAATGCAAGACTATGATAGCTGAAGTTATGAGAAAAAAGAACGAAGGACGCCTTACTCGTAAGGATGTCCAAAATATTAGAAATAAATTATTCCCATCATCTTCAGAAGAAAATGAAAATCAGCTGAAGGAATTTTTTATGTAATTTGAAGTGGAAGGACATATACAATTACTTAGAGTGATGAAAGCACAATATTTTTAGCTTCAGGGACAATGGTTGCCAACTTCAGAAAATGTTAGCCATCGCTTTTCAAAATTGACCTATCATTTGGTTTTAACATGGAGAACTATAAATTAATGGGTTTTAGTTATTATCACGGGAAAATCAGAGTTTGCAGGTATGGATTCGTTCCAGAAGATAAATTTGAAAGAATATCTCTCTGAATTCAGAAACATGTGTGTTTCCTTTCCTTTAGTATTCTTAATTGATAAGAACTTTTGTGGAACATTTTAATAAAAATTGGGATTCTTGTGAGGAAATGTGCGTATATTGTTATCGCAAACATCTTCCCATAATGGGCGATCTAACAACAAATCGCATAGTAAGATCCTTTTGGACGCGTAAAAATCATATTGAAAATAAATTTCGCGCAGTTCCTTCTGTTCGTATATCCATAATTGAACTCGTTAGATAAGTTGCATTAAGCTTAAATCACTGATACAAAATTGATTGGAATAGATGTGTTGGAATAAGCACAGATGGAGCAAAAAGCATGGTCGGAATTAATAAAAGGCTCGTTGCAACAATTCAAACTATTGCCCACATGTCATATCCACACATTGTTGCATACACAGAAAGGCTTTGGCAACACGTAAGATGCCCGCTGATCTGCAGAAAGTTCTGGATGAAAGCGCGAAAATGATTAACTACATTAAAGGCCATCCTTCGAATGCACGACTTTTTTCGCAAAGAAATGGGAAGTAGTCATACTCAGCTTCTTTTTCATACCGATGTTCGTTGGCTATCTCAAGGGAAAATTCTAAACCGATTATTTGAACTTAGACATGAACTCCAAGTTTTTTTTAATGATAAATTTGAGCTGAGAAATTGTATGCATGACTGGAAATGGCTTTGTAAATTGGGCATACTTAGCAGATATATTCTCTGGTTTGAATTGTATCAACTTATCGTTGCAAGATGAAGAAATATCATTGTTTCACGTTCAAGATAAATGAATGCTACCATCGAAAACTAAATTTATGGCAATAGAGCGTTGATAATGGAGAAGGTTACTCGTTTTCAACTCTTCATGAATTTATAACAAGTTGGGCTGCTAAAATTGATGCTGATACTCTGAAATGCATGCAAAAAACTATTTTCCTGATTTAAACAAAAAAATTGAATGGATAAGATAATCGTTCAACATTAATACAACATCCATGCCAGAAGGTATGTCGCATGCTGAAGAAGAGCAATTGTTGGAATTAGCTTCAGACGGATCCTTGAAAACTAAACATAAGGAGTGTACTTTAACATCATTCTGGTTGCAAATGCAACATGTGTATCCGGTTTTAACAGAAAAACTTTTCCAACTTCATATTTATGTGAAGTTGCTTTTTCAGCATTTGTAGACATTAAGTCGAAAAAAGGAACAGAATTTTGGATGTGGAACCGCATCTGAGATTAAAATTAACAACCAGCGAACCAAATTATGATGATCTATCGTCTCAACAAAAACAACCGCAACAACAGCTTGTCAATGAAATTTTTAGAGATCTTATTCGGCGAAATAAAATTTTGATTTATCTGGATGATATTTTAGTTGCTACTGAGACGGTAGAAGATTTAGGATTGTTAAAAGAAATTTTCAATTTGTTAGTACGAAACCGATTAGAGTCGACATTAGATAAATGTCGATTTATGGAGAATCGGATTATTTATTTGGAATATTTAACTGATGAAAATGGTATTTGTCCAAATCCGGATAACGTACAAGTCAGTCTGATTATCCAGTTCCGAAAAATGTTCCTGAAGTTAGACAGTTTGTTGGTTTAGCCAGTTATTTCAGTCGCTTTATTCCGTCATTTTCGAGTATTGCAAAACCGTTGTATGATTTATTGCGTAAGAACGTTCATTTTCAGTTTGGCGAAGTTGAATTGACATCGTTTGATGTGTTGAAGCAAAGATTGATTGAAGCCCCTGTTTTATCGGTGTATTCGCCTCTTTCGAAACCGGAATTGCATTGCGATGCCTGTTCGAATGGTTTTAGCGCTGTGTTGCTGCAACAGTAAATAGATGGTTTGGTCCCGTTCATTATTTCAGCAAACGTACAATGTAGATGAATCGAAACTACACAGTTATGAGTTAGAAATGCTCGCGATCGTGTACGCACTACAACGTTTTCAAATATATTTGCATGGGTTTAAATTTGAGATCGTTACAGATTGTGATGCTATCAAAAGGGCTTTGAATAAGAAAGAGATTAATCCGAGAATTAATCGGTTACAAGATTACGATTATGAATTAAAACATCGAAGTAATACGCGCATGCGACATGTCGACGTACTGAGCAGGTGTAATAACGTGTTAGTTTTGGAAGGGAATACGTTTGAACAAAATTTATGGTTATCTCAATGTCGTGATGAGAACGGTCAAAAATTTGAAAGTTTCATTAGAAAAACAGGAAGTGAAAGATTTTGAACTGAGAAACGGGTTAGTTTACTGTAAAAGTGGTATAAAGATATTGTTTTATGTCCCACGTTTGATGGAACATCAGGTAAACTCGAATTGTCATGATGCTTTAGGTCATTTGAGCGTAGACAAAACATTTGAATATTTAACTCGTGTGTACTGGTTCTCTGGAGCCAGCGGAAAAGTAAAGGATTATATCAGTAATTGTTTAAAATGTATCACGTTTTCACAGTTGGTAGGAAAAACCGGAAGTATTTTGCATAATAGTCCGAAAGGTAAAAAGCCGTTTGTAACTTTAACAAAAACCCTTCGCGGATATAAATATGTTTTTGAGATTATTGATGGATTCACCAAATTCATGAAGTTTTATCCAGTTAAAACGACGAAGTCGTTAGAAACGATAAATAGATTGAAGTCTTATTTCAGTACGTATTCGACGCCCGTTCGAATTATTTCAGAGAGAGGGACAAGTTTTACGTCTGACAAATTTAAACGTTTTGTTGACGGACTTGGTATTGAGCATATTAAGATTGCTACCGCTTCTCCTAAGTCAAACGGTCAAATTGAGCGAGTAAATCGTGATTTGACGCCAATGTTAGCCAAATTAGTTGCAGTCCCGAATAAGTGTGACGTTGTTTTGGGAGATGTTCAATTTGCAATTAATAATTCGTATTGTTGATCGACAAACAGTTCACCGTCTGCATTATTATTTGGGGTTAATCAACGAAATGTCCTTGGCCCGTTGTATGGTTATCTAGACGAGCCACATTCGAGCGATCGCGACCTCGACCGAGATAGAGATTGCGCTAAGTAGCGAAATGCACAGGTTCAGCGTGCTAATAAAGACAATTATAATCGGAGACACAAAACACCACCAGGCGGGAGATTTCGTAAGGTTGCGTAATTTTGATAGTACTCCAGGTGTTAATAAAAAACTTATATGTAAGGTTGGTGGCCTACCCATTGCAGACTTAAATGTCAATACAGAGACCTGTAATATAGATCAGTAGAATGTCGTTTCATGTGTGGAGAGTTACCACGTGCTTGTGTATAATTTTTGAGTTATTAATATAGTTTTGTACAACGACCAAGCCGCTGATGCCAAGAAATGTACACTGCTATTGAATATAATTTACGTAGTACCCACTACGATACATTATACCTAAATATTGTGGACAGTATGAAGTTAAGAGAGTATTAGAAAATAATCGGTATTTAGTGGGTGATATTGAGGATTTCCAAATCAATCACCAATTGAAGGGACAAAGTTAATTTGTTCAATTTACAAATGCTTTAATTTTGTTCTTGTATGTTGCTTGTTTTTGAGTTTCTAATTCTTGTGGTTTGTTTTCCTAAGATTTTTTGAATGTTTAATTCAAAATTGTTAGAGGTAATCGACTAGGGGGCTTTTTCAGCTGTGTGATCGAGACCATCCACTTGTCAGGAGTGGCCGAGCTGTCATAAGCACAATGTTAGAAAACCCAATGCCAACCGAAGTCATATTATAAGAGAAATGTCCCTGGGCTGTGAGACGAGCTTTTCTTTTGAGGCTCCGGTAGCGAACGTGCTAATTGGTTCTATACAGCCCTTTGA
Organism: Iselma pallidipennis; assembly: GCA_037464855.1. Classification (NCBI taxonomy): domain Eukaryota; kingdom Metazoa; phylum Arthropoda; class Insecta; order Coleoptera; family Meloidae; genus Iselma; species Iselma pallidipennis. Next base: position 8,317 of record JAZBHA010001684.1, on the reverse strand, counting down.
CCACAAAACAATTGGAGCTTGTACCAAGAACAACTGGAACAATATTTTGAAACTAATGGAATAAAAGACGAAAATGGTAACAAAAAAGGTGTAGACATCTCAGTAGCAGCTATGTTATCAAGACTTGCAATTAAAATAAATTATATATCTCCAGATCATAAGTTGGAAACGTCTTATCTATATAATTTAGTAGCAGACGAAACTCCAATCGATTATAGAGATATACGGAATGAAACCAGAAAAGATCCAGTACTATCACGAATCTTGAACCATGCAAATTCAGGAAAATGAAGAACTAAACCCATGAAATCAGTAGCTAGATCTTATTTCTGGTGGCCGCAAATGGATAAGGACATAGAAAGTCTTGTAACACATGTTTATTAACATCAAACGATCCTAAGCAATGGGCAAGACCGAACAGACCGTGGCAGAGAATGCATACAGATTTCTAAAAACACAAGAAAAACTATTTTCTTCTAATAATCGACGCTTACAGCAACTGGCCGGAAATTTTCAATGCACGATTCGGAATACCCGAAATAATAGTCTTCCGATGTATTTAAGAAATTTACTACAAGTAACGAAATCAAACATATAACATCAGCTCCACATAACCCCGTCACAAATGGTGTGGCAGAAAACCCAGTAAAATCATTTAAGAGAAGTTTAAAAGCAACATTACAAGAAAATACAAATAAAACTGATTTAAACACCATAACGAACAGATATTTACTCCATTATAGGAACACCGCATTGTTTAACAAACGAAACTCCAGCAAAACTGATGTTGGGTAGCCGTACAGATTACTATTGGCAGGCCTCTCAGCACGACGTCCATTGTTGGGCCTGCCACTCACCCCAACCTACCAGTCGCAACGTCTGGAATGGTGCGCAGTGCGATGAAACTGGAGCCAAGAATGGCACCATATTGTCTTCTCTAACGAGTCCCGCTTTAATTTTCTGAGCCACGACGGCCGCGTGTTCGTCCGGCGACGACGTGGGAAACAGAGATCCTGTATTATCGTGCGGCACACGGGGCACCAGCGTGGAGTTATGTTTGGGGCGCCATCAACTATGACTCACGTAGCCGCCTACTACGAGGTCCACGCACCCTCACCGCGCAGCGCTACCAGACGGACATCATCGAAGCAGAAGTTGTACCATACCTACACAGGTTAGGGGGAGCCACATTTCAACAGGACAACACCAACCACATGTTGCCGGAACTGTCCTAACATGTCTTGCCACACACGAAATTCCTGTGCTGAGCAGGCCCGCTCGTTCTCCAGATTTGTCGCCGATCGAGCATCGGTCGGCGACTTTGCCATCTGCCCCAACCACCAGCGACAGGAGCGGACCTCTGGCGACAAATCGACGCAGCATGGTTTGCCATTCCGCAAAGCAAGATCCAACCCCTCTATCAGTCGCCCTGATCCAGGCACGCGGCGGACCCATTAGGTACTAATTATTTTGGGACTGTGCGGCTGTAGCGCTGTAGAATCTTAATCATTTACACATGTTTTTAGTAGAGTTTATACAATAAATTTTATTGTTCTTACTCGTCTCTTTCTTGGTGTTGCAATTTCCATTCGCAGCAGTATGTATATAACTGTTATTTGCGCAGTGTCCGCTGCGGGGTCCTACGTACCGCCTATGTTTATTTACCCAAGGCAGGGAATGTCACCTCAATTGTGCAAAGATGATCCAACTGAAGCTACTTATCGGATCCTCCAAAAATGGCTGGACAAATCCAGAATTACTTGTGACATGGTTCAAACACTGTGAAGTTTGCAAAACCGTCTTCAGCTGAGCATATTTTTCTCGTTTTACATAACCATTACAGCTACGTGTCTTTGGAAGCATACAATTTTTGTCGAGAAAACGAGTGTGATTTATTTATGGCAAGTCACGCTTTGCAGATAATTCCCCCGTACGATGTGGCTTCTTTATTTAACAAAGCCTACAGTGCTACGGCTACAATTTAGTAGGAGATCTAGATTTAAAGCCTATCAACCCTACTATTTTTGGAGAAGACTTCTTAGCTTCCAACTACATCTTAGGTACCAAAACCAACACTGTTACTGTCACGAATGATTTGGTGGCCCGAAATCAAGCAACACCTACCCCTGAAACTGATAATTTGCCAGGAACAAGCGGCGAAGTAGGCAATACTTCGACGCCAAGTAAAACTATATTGTCTCCGTTGCCACTTCCACAAACAACAAAAGCTAGAAAGCGTGTAAACACCAAGCAACACTCTGCCATCTTGACAGACTCACTTCTGAAAGAAAAGTTAGAAAACAAGGAAAGGCAGAGAAAAGAAAAACCGATAAAAGACAGCAAACAAACTGGCAATAAAACTGATAAGAAAAAGACAAAGCACCCCAACAAAAAAAGACAGACCAAGAATATCAAGAAATCAAAGATCATTTCAGAATCTTCTTCTACGAATGAAGAAGTTTTGGCTACCAAAAAAAAAGAAAATTCATTCAAAATCCATTCAGTCAAACGCAGACGAAGATAACCTGGAAAATATTTGTGACGACGACGATGACATTTCACATGAACAAGACACACGTTTAATCTGAGAAGAGTTCGGAAAGAATGAAGTTTCATATAGATCTCGAGGTTGTGAGCAGTGGGCTCATAAACATTGCAGCGGTGCTGGTGCTTCTGATAACTATGTATATGATTATTGTTAATGAAAATGTAGGGTTATCAAGCGTCTTGATTTGTAGCTTTTCATGTACAAAATTTGATCCATTTTTTTCCGTTTTGAAATAAACATTGCATTACTCACTTTATAATCTTTCATTGGTTTGTTTTCTTTTAGAAGCAAACCTTATGTAATTTTCGACTGACTGCTATTACCCTCATTGGTGACCGTCATTGCCCGCATGTGGTCAGTGAAAGGTTTTAAAAAATGTATAAAAATATGCCAAACGCTAAGAAGCTTGGCAATTTATACCACGCGGACATAAAGTAAACTGAATTAGCTATTCAATAGCTCGGTTATTTTTGCCCCAAATCGTTTAGGTAAGTAATTATTTCAATACCCGCCTAAGTGACCGCCATTCCCCCACCTTACTCTACCCTCCGCCGGAAGCTATCCTTTTTCTCTCGTCAAGTCCGAAACAATTTCATATTCGTTCTTTTTTATTTGTGTCTTCCGCCACGGGGCCGGCGTGTATTTGCTGTAATTCATGAGATTCTTGTCTAAATAGACAGTGACTATAAACTAGAGTTGCAGATCCATTAGCGGTGAAATTACTAATACAAATTAGTAATTTAAATTGTTTTATTAAATAATGAAAGTGTATTTGTAATTTGAATCCAAATGATTCAAAGTAATAAACAAGGACTCTCTGTCCCGTGGACATTACCACAACCATTCTGGTTCAATAATTCATGGTCGATTAAGGGGTTGAGACATAGCGTGTAACCTGTTTTGGCAATTATTCACGATAATTTCAATAGTTGATCTTAAAGATCATACATTTGGTCAACTAATCATAATCTACCGACCTATTTTGCCTTTTTGACAATTTCTGGTCTAATACTTTAACCGTATATCGTGTGTCTGCGAAATGGTGTTAAGGGGATCCACTACATACATATACAGTGGAGTCCGTTTATTATGACTCCGCTTATAATGACAGTCCGCTTATTGTGACGTAGTTGTACCCAGTAGTTTGGTTTTCATATAAGCTAGTATGAACCTTAGTCCGCTTAGAATGACTCCGGTTATTGTGACCGACCGCTTATATTGACGTGATTTTCGATTGTTTGGTCCGGTTATAATGACGGGTGTTGAGATTCGTTATTCAATTGTCATCCGCAGGTCGCCCGCCTCCCTACCCCACCTGCAATAGCTTCTGTATCGTGTGTGAAGTCACTCACCCAGTGATGTATCAGTCGTCTTATCATTTGTGCTAATTATTCACGCACGCAAAATGTCGTCTAAACATCGTAAAGCTCTTACAATAGAAGAAAAAGGTGCTATTATTTGTCGATTGGAAGCAGGCGAGTCAAATTTGACACTCGCCAGAGAATTTGGGGTAGGCCATTCTACAATATCCATGATTTATAAAAACAAAAACAAAATTAAAGATATGTTTAACTCGAATCTTTTAAAACGTAAACGAATAAGAAAATCAACTCAAGATAATGTAGAACAAGCTCTGCTGCAGTGGTTCAAGACTCAGAGAAATCGAGGAATTCCTATCAGTGGTCCTTTGTTGTTAGAAAAGGCAAATTTATTTGCTTCACAGTTCAATATAGATTTTACATGTACGCCAAGTTGGATTAATCGATTTAAAGTAAGACATAACATTGTATTCGGTAAAATAAATGGAGAATCGATGTCAGTTAGCCAAAATGATGTCAATGATTGGTTGAAAATTGTTTGGCCTAATTTACGAAGACAATTTTCTGACGATGAGATTTTCAATGCTGATGAAACTGGACTCTTCTATAGATTAATGCCAGATAAAACTTTAAAATTCAAAGGCGAGATTTGTAAAGGTGGCAAATTATCAAAGGAAAGAATAACCATCTTGGTAGCTGCAAACATGAGTGGTACCGTCAAGAAAAAACTGCTGGTGATAGGTAAATCTCAACGTCCCAGATGTTTCAGCGATGTTAGGTCTTTGCCTGTAGATTATGAGAGTAATCGAAAAGCATGGATGACGTCAGAAATTTTCGAAAAGTGGGTTCGAACCTGGGATCGCGATCTAATCAAAAATAAGAAAAAGATTCTACTATTGGTCGATAACTGTCCTGCTCACCCACCAATCACTGGTTTGAAATCTATAACTCTGGTGTTCCTCCCGCCAAACACAACGTCTGTGTTACAGCCCCTCGATCAAGGGGTTATTCGAGCGCTTAAAACGAATTTTCGTAAAAATCTTGTGTTGAAAACAATTGAGCATATTGATGGCTGTGAGAGATATACTCCTACAAAGTTGACAGTGTTGGACGCAATATTAATGCTTTATGACGCGTGGAACAATATTTCGCAAAGTACGATTCATAATTGCTACAAACATGCTGGCTTCACCGAAAATAGCGCTGCTCTATCTTCTGAGAAAGCTAATAAGCGGGACTCAGATACAGAATTTGATATTGATGACGATAGACCAGTGGCTTATTGGGCAAATCGTCAGTTACTGATATCATCTGTACATTGGGAAGAATATATCGATATTGATAACAACATCATAACGTCCGAAGAAGTCACTGATGAGAATATTGTAAAAAATATTTTAGACGAACAACATGAAAGTGATGATGGCGAGCAGTCAGAAGAAACGCCGAAGATTCCCAGTGCCCTGGAAGCCTTGAAAGCAGCAGATATCTTAAACAAATTTGTGCACAGCAGTATAGATGATGACAAAATCAAAAGTGCAATGTCTCACTTGCACAATGCAGTGCGAGATAGTTATTATGTTTCAAGGAGAAAGCTAAGTCAATCAAAAATGACTGACTTTATAAATATAGAGCCTAAATCAAAATAGGACATATGTGCAAGTATGTCTGTAAAATAGTTATGTGTATTCATATCAATTTTCTTGTATTTCTGTCAGTTTTCTAAATAAAAATGTTTGATCAAACAGTTTGTTTATTTCAATTAATGCTGAATCATTTCACATGAATTCTATGTATATGGTTTTGTGCACATAATTTTCATTTCGCTTAGTATGACGTCCGCTTAGTATGACTCAATTGTCTTCTCCCTTGAATGTCATTATAAACGGATTCCACTGTACTATATTTATAATATAGTAGTACAATACATAATGTCGCAGTCCCAACAGTAGATGACCAAGGAGATTTCTGGCTCAAAGCACGTATATTTCCATAAGAACAGTACAGCGGCATATGATTAGAAATCGGCCACGCCCATTCTCCAATGGTGGTGGGTGATTAGAAGAACATACAGTGAGGATTAGAAAATGTTCCCGCCCCTTGAGCTGATTAATAGTGTTAGGCCCCGCCCATATTTTGATAAATATGATGATTCCCCACCAGGTCGGGATGTGATTGGGTGTTGAGTTTTGAACCCCACCTAACTGCATCAGGATTGGTTGGGCATGTGTGATTTTTTCTGATAAAAAATTATAGCCCTCATCCTATTGGTGTGTGGTGGAAAAAAATGTTTTTTTATTTGCAAAACCCCACCCCACCCACCAAAGGTTACAGGAAAAGAAGGAAAAAATTGTAGCATAGTTTTTTAAAAAGCACCACATTGATTAATGATAAAAACAAAACAAAAAAACACGTTCCGTTTGTAGTAATCGAAAGAGATAACAACGAGATGAATAACTTTTCACGTGAGAAACAACAACGATGTGGTAGCAACAATGAGAAATAGATTGCGACATTGTTAATCAATTTTTTCAGCAAATAACAAGCTGAAAAATATTTCAAATAACATGTGTTACAATTCCGGTCATTCGTATGATGGATAATTGAACGTAGAGATGTGGAAAAATTATGACTGGGAATATAAATGTATCACAATACACATTGCTGTAAGATAATGCAACTGGGGATGAATGACTAGACTAGCGGGTCAACAATTGAAAGAAATAGCAATATAAAAACATTCATAGTTACAACATGAAATCAAGTTGAGACAAAACAGGATCATCCGAGGACAATGTTAGAAAACATATCATCTTGGTGTAGGCGTGTGAAATCATCGAAAGTCCGCATGACCACAGGAATAATGAAATTATAGAATAAGCTGATGGAAAAAATGATTATTAAATAAAGTGTAGACTACAATCGGTGATAGCGGAATACATAGATCCAATATGAATCTAACAAATAATTCTGAATAAATTGTAATACAACTGTTGAGAAGACATTGCACTAATGAACACGTGTTCAATGGAAAACGATCCCTGTTAGTGTAATTACAAGACAAAAAAATCAGTGTGTCTGATATATAGAGTAAATGTGAAAATAATGGAATCAACAAAGACTATGAGGTAAGCACAATAGCAAATGTACTAACACTTGTGCCTCTAAAACCGTTAAGAAGTGGTTCGTTTCTGTGTGTGTGTGTGTGTGTGTGTGTGTGTGTGTGTGTGTGTGGATAAAAAATTAGAAATGAATCCCGAAAATTTACAAGGTAAAGTATACTTTTGCAAAGTTATTAAATGTCAAAGAGTGACCTGTTTGCAGTGGTGATGGATCACGTCGATTCAAATTTTGTGGAGCGATTTGGGAACCATTGGTTCTCATATGAAATTATTGAGGATGCCACCGCACGCCTAATAAGGAGGCATCAAGCAAACACCGTAAGTACTGAACATATAAATCGAAAACATGTAGGTATATGCTAAAAACATAACTTTTTTAGTACACATACATGCTTATGGGGGTTGAAACCCCCACAAGGGAAATCTTCCCGGCAGAGGGGGATTGTGAATTTAGAGCCACATACTTACACTTCAATATTCGCATCCACGCGGTGTTGGATAGTGATGAGACTGTGTGGATCCTGATAAAACGTGAGTTGGAAAACAATTGCTTGAAAACCTAATTTGATAAAAAAATTTATTGTAGAGATCAACGAGAACGAACATTACAATGGTAATGAAGAATAAGAATAAAGTAACTACAATGATTTTTTGTATTTAGGTTCAATAAAAATGTGATACAAACAACAATGGTGTGTAGTTATTTCAAACGACTGTTCGCAATTTTTTTCCATCAAATGACAAATTAAAAAACTATTCAAATAACATTTTTTACAATTCCGGTCATTGGTTGATATTCAATTAAACGATCATGAATCACAATACAATATGCCCTTGTGTTAGCAGCAAAATTTTCGTCGCTTTCAAATTCCAATTTCAAGACAACTGTAGATGATTGAATAGCTTCTTCTTGTTTCGAACAATCAATAACAAACAAAGCATGATCTTTAAATTGTTCATAAGAGAGAACTGGTGATGATTGTTGCTTATTATTGAAAATGTGTTGAAAATCAACATAAGCTTGATAACATTCTGTATACTGATTGTTGTTAAAATTAAAATTCTGATTCTCAAATGGATAACACAATGAATTCAGCCATAAACGAATATTGCGAAGTTTGAGATGATCAAATTTAGAAATATCAGATTTTATGTTAGCTTTCCGACCTGTCTAGAATGCAACGATAACAAATCTTGGGCGTTCTAAGCTGGTGGTGGTTTTCACTGACCAAATATCTTTTGTAGTTGGTCACGCCCAGTAACGGTTCCGTTTACTCGCCTTAATTCTTTTATTACAAATTTTAGTTTTAAGTAATTTTAAGTGTAGG
>JAZBHA010001683.1:0-16229 GCA_037464855.1 Iselma pallidipennis | reverse complement strand
CCCGAAACCGGTCCCTGCGTTAATTAAAATCATACAAGGAAGAACTATTGTTTTTATTATTCAAAATTTACTTAAAAATTGTCGAAAAAACAAGTACCATCATATATTTTATACTATGAATAATGTTTAATCTAGTTCATAATTACTTTGCAACGTGTTACAATAGAGTGATCCTAACGTCAGTCTATTATTTGGTAAACAATAGTTTCCCATAAAATACAATATGAAAAGCTTTGTACTAACTACCAATATTGATGTATATATTATTTCACAAGAGACCCACTTGTCAACTATACGCTACATATCAGTAAGAACTTTATAGTCAAAATCAACAAATTATTGACAATATTATCAAGAAATTTAAACATTAATAAAAGATAAGAGACAAGTAATAATACAATTAAACCAATTCCAGTAAGTGGAGTATAAATGAAACGGCTAAATTAGCGTGATTTTCTATTTGAAAGACAAGCTAGGATTCAATTAATCATATATTTCTTGTCGTTCCACCCCGTTGTACAGAAGCCACTAATCTAGATGGAGTTACATCTGCCAACTGACTACTTAATCCAATGCTTAAACGATCCATTTCATTACTTAAATAGCAAAAACGAATACGGACATTGTTTTTGTTTTATTAAAATTATATGTATATGTATATATGTCATTTATTTAATAAAATACAACTTTATATAGGATCAAAATAGAATATTTAAATTATTAAATTTGGATTTTTGATATAATTTTCAAGTAAGTAGTGACGATCTTTAGTAATTTATTTCCTTATGAATAATACAATACGACCATCTAAAGAAAGAACGTCATCTCGATGAATAATGCTTGAGAAATAAAGTCTCTAACTCATATTACTGTAATACGGATACTATTTTGGTGAAAATCTTTTAAAATTTGTTTCTATTATATGAATATATATATATAGAACTATGCTTCTATTTGAAGCAAAATTTGCGGTTAATTCAGGTGTAATATTACTATCTATATACGTTTCTTGTTTAATCATGACGGACCACAATCTAGTGAAGTAACTTGAATAGAAAACCACCGTGTTGGAAACATAGATAGCAGCTTTTAAACTAATGTAGCGATGCATACAGTTAACAAATTGGCGTTTAATTATATGGGAGAAATATTATGAAAACCAACAAAAACGTTTCCATCAAATAATATCACGTCAGTCTTAATGTTTTAGTTAAACATTTTCATTTAATTCAATCATAAATACAATAAATGAACATATTTTGATTATATACGCAACATATCTAATAATATATGTTATTTAAAAATATTTGACCACTTTCAGTGATACTGTGTGTTTTTTTTTTCTTATAAATCGCATCTAATCTAACTTTTGTCTAACTCACTTCCTCTCCCCAACTTACACAATTTCGACTCCATCATCATTAGTTTTACAATAAAGTGTATAAAAAGATGATATGTTTCAAAAGTTGGGCTACAAATGTAATAATTTTGTAGGTAATACCACGTGTACCAAAACTGAGGGCATTGTGCCTCGTCAATAATTTATCCTTTCCACCCCCATATCATAGATCATTTAAAAATCTCCTTTGGAAACTAAATATAATTATTTAACAAGATTATTTTGTTTATATTTCGCTAATAGTTATATAAAATCGATTTATTGATTTAATAAGTTTATAAATAAGAAAAAGCATTATATATAGAAACATATCATATATGTATATATCCTGCGGTGCTATTTATATTCGCAATTATTACGACATAATCTGTAGGTGGATGTTGTTCAACTTTCTAAATGATCAAGACTCAACCAATCTTGATTACAACATCAATCATTTTGCAAACTTTTCAGTATTTTGCAATATCGTTATATTTCAGTATTCTGAAATAAACTTCTTCTACTCCACAAGATAACATTCTATACCTATGAAATAATATCAAATTGTAGGCGTTGATGATTTTAAATGCAATTTCGAACTCGTTAAAAAATTATCTAGTTTTTCCTAAGATAATAAAGTAAGCTGCTAAAGTTGCTTAAGATTTTAAAGTATGATTAACGAAATTATTCGACGCAATGGTTGAAATGCTCCTCGTAGTCTTTCTTGTTTATATTGAAAAGAATATTTTAACTAAATCTTCACTTTGTTTTATATAACTTTCCACTTTTGTTCCATATCAATTTAACGAATTAATTACTGTTTTTATTATCACTTAAAACCGAATATTTCGTTCTTATTAAAAAAAAAAGACAATAAGAATTGTAAATCAATTGAATATAAATACAATATAATGATTACGTATAATTAAAAATATTAATTTAAATCTAAATAAAAGTGTGTCGAGTTTAATTAATGGAAAATGGTGTTTATTGGACTAATTCCTTTGAAAAAAGAAATAACCACCTGTAACACAGCTAATACCATCATTGTCCCTACCCCTTCGCATTTAAATCTGATTATCAACTTCGTTACATTGCCAGCCAGCTCTCTCGCTGTAAACATCGTCACTTAACTTCAGCCAACAGTCTCGATTGCGTGTTTGCCCGGAATAACCAATTATTATTTTCAGAATTCTTCCTATATCTATATGTGTGTGTGTATATATCTGATCTGTGAGTTGAGATTCTCTTTTCTCCAGATTTTTTTGAAACAAGATCGATAATTAATCCAATGCCTTATCATTCTTATTTGTTTTCATATACGTTAAGGTGAATATTAACGTTAAATACATTTAGAAAAAGAACAGTAACTACGTACAACATGAAACAAACCATTTACTCAATTTACTTTCTTTTTCTAGTAGGATTTACTTTAATCATCGCGTTAACGTATATGCCACTAAAACTCTCTAAATTTTTGTTCAAATAGAAGATCCATAATCAGCCAAAACTACAACATAATCAATTTGGGTAAATAAAATAATTTTTCACCACTTGTTCGTCTCTTTTGAACGCTCTACTTCTATATAAAACAAGAGGAACGTTTCGATAATCAATGTTTTCAATATATCTAGTCAGCTAATAGATTTTGCTCAGTAGTCCTTAACTAGACGAAAACTTTATATTATTAAAATTCACATTGTCAGCCACTATAAGTTCGATAATTAATCAATGAAATTTCACAGTTCTAAAAAAAAAATGACCACAGTTTCAGTTAATCTGATCGAGTGTTGAACAACGATAACGATAGCTTTTTGTTGTGATTGAAAAGACAAATCCGTTCTGGATTAGAAAAAATTACTACAAAAAAAATTATTTATTTCGATCGCAACTGTTAAATATTCTACAACTGTATAAAATCTAGATAATAATGCAAATTTAATTTGTTTTTTCTGTAATTTTAACGTATATATGCAGTTATAGGTGGTGGGTGAGTGAGTGTGAGTGTATGTATGTTTTTGTAATCACGGTGATTGCAACTCAGACGCCTTTTGCCAAGTAAAGCTTATATTCAAGTTACTTCATATGCCATGCATACCTTTTTATGCTTTTGCTTCCCTTGTTGCAAAGAGCCTTCCTTTTATTGTATTCAAAATATGTGACGGATGAAAGGTTCGCCTTAGTAAAAGTGTAAATCAGGTGGTAACTTATTATTTTTCCTCTATATTTTTATTCTTTTGCTAGTTCTAATTTGTGTTCTTGAAAAAACATTTTCCTTCAACATTAAATATTAGAAATTATATTGAATGATTAAAATTGACCGAAGTTCCGAAAATCTTTTATATGACACAACCAATAAAATTTAAGTGATTGCAATATTTCTAAATACCGTTCAGATAGGATCGATTTATAGTAAAAATCTTTTTTAAAACGTATCACGTCATGTCGTTGGTCTTGTTCTAAATGTTTAAGATTCCTTGTGTGTGAGGCAGATATAAGAGTTTATTTTTCACGTTTTGACCTGACTCGACCCACCACTACATTTTTAAAGGATCAGCTACACATCTCGTCTGTGTTACCTATCTGTACCATTTTAGATGCTTTCAAGGAAATTGGCCGCTTACAAATGTTAGTAGTTGAGTTGTGCAGTTGTAGGAAAAAACTGCCGTTTACTACTATAAGCATATTTTGTGACAAGTTAAAATGTTACATCATGTAATGTATCCATTTTTCATGGCAATTTATCAATACACGTCATTCCAACACTTTCTCACGCTTTATCATTTTTCATATTTCTCTACCTGTACCTACTATTTCAATCCAATTTTTCACGAAATTACGAATTGTCTTCAAATACGATGCAACATATATATATAGGTATATCTTGTTCCGCATTCCATATTTTACAATTATAAACAACTGCAATATCATGGCTCTGAAAAATTCAATATGAACGTTTAAAAACACCTACCCCTTACAGCACTCTGAATTTATGTTTTCTATTACCATTTTTACACACTCAAATACGCAAATTCAAATAATCCGTACATATTTCAAATTTTTAAATAAAATAACAAAATATAAATAATCAAAAACCGTCCCGAATAGGGTGGATAGTAACGTTTTATAAAACATTTGTAGGATTGCTATGAAATTTTAATGTTCAAATAGTCTAAAATAATAAATGAATTTCAGTATAAAGCATTTGCCACAGTGGATTGCAACAGATATAGTATTTTTATGTTTGTTTTTAGTGTATTACAATTGGAGTTTCATTCTATTCTATCATAATTGCTTAAATTAGTGTTTCACATTTGTATTTGTGTGAGTTTCATACGACATTTGACTGATAATTTTCATATAGAGAGATAGTTACATCCAATTGGAGTTGGAGATGAACAACACCTGCTTTCAGACTAAACAATGAAGGTTTGAAATGGTCATCATAATATAGTGAATGTGATAATTTTTTAATGGTAGCATCAGTGTGAGGAACGATAGCCGGAAAATGTGACCATTTGGTGAGTTTTGTGTGTATGAAAAATGACATAGTGGCGTGATTAAGCATGTGGTCCAACTTGTAATTGGGCGCCCATTGGTCAGAATTATGAAGACCGGGAATAAGGCTTGGGAATCACGTACGTTTTTGACAGTGACAGATACATCCCATGCGTTTGTTAGATTGTTATATGCGTGTATGCGAATCAATTCGAACAAATTGTTGGAAATTGTTTCGTTTGATTTGTTTCTTCTTTTTTTGTTTTTGTTGTTTAAGTTTCTTTGGTACTGTGAATAGATGTGTATTGCGATGCATGTTTTCCATGGTTGTTGCAAGGTTAATCCTGATTTATGATATGATGGAGAATCCTTGAAGGACATAGAAAAACATCTTGGAAATAGGAAATATATTGCGGCTTTATACACTACCGTGAACGGCTGAACGGCTTTGCGCTACTTGACAACAGAGAAAAATGCTCGCATTTCTCATCATCACTCAACTTTATTGTAAACTGTAAGCATGAAATAAACCGCAACATGAGTCGCTTCAAGATCATTTTCTATGTAACTTCCCCCTAGTCGTTAACCTATTCTTATTAGAACTGTACGCATATCTTATTTGACCTTAGTAAATATATTGTTGGTCACAATATAATGCAATATGTTTCAAATTGCGCCTCTTCTACCGTTTTCCTCAGTGGTGACATTTTATTCCTTTACGGTGGTTGCCTACTCTTTTATTAAGCTCTGTATCTGTCGGCCGCTACGATGAATGGTCCAACGTTAATAACATAAACAACGAACTGTGCGTACTGGTTACTAGCAACCATATCGTTCGTAAAACGCTAAGGGAGCTTTATCGTGTCATTCTGGTTGCTTTATTTCTTGTGCATTTGTTGATTTCCCGTTTTCTTTTCTAACACAATTGTACACAACAGGCTAGTTCCCGACACCTACCCCAATACACCGTCCATTAATATTGACAAAACACTCACACGATGCATCCACTAATCACCACCAAAGAAACCCTAAACCATTTATTTCTATTGTTTAAGACATCAACACAATTCAGTACAAATACTAAAAGTTTAACAAGCTTCAACCAAATCAATAAAATATCCGTATATAGTATATATCTACAAAGTAAGAGGGACACTAGATATGAAAAGAAGTTAATAAAAAGAAATGTTTGTTAATTAATTATATGTATAATTGTTCTGTTTTAATTAGGTGTATAATCTTTGAATATCCAACAATTTTCAATGTAGATAGGTCTGAGATTATAGAACGATGACAATTTCAATTAGAATTACACGAAATGCCATACTATCTCCTGTTGATATTTCATATCCCTTCCGGGATACATCAATTCACGTCAATTTACAAGCACTAAATTAACGACAATTTCAATTTTAATTGTCCTTACAAATGGCAACATTGTCTCTTACAGACATTTTAGTACTATACAGATGACAATCTAACAAAAACCCTTAAAACTAAATTAAATGATTATTTGCAAAATACACCATGATTCGTAGTCAATAAAACCACATAGAGAACATGATTCCGGTCATCCACATCTCAACATTGCAACCATATCTGGTGTTGTACAAATACACTAGCTAGCAATTCGAAAATTCTAGTTAATCCAAAGTTGGAACACAAAAAAAAGAACACTATAATTAAACAAACAAATTGTAATAGGAGATCGAAATAAATTCAAATAATTGATTTAATTCTAATTGTTGTCAGATACATTTAATGAAACTACTAATAGTTTGAATACTTTATACTAAAATCTATACCTATGTAAGCAATTTAATGTTCTAAAACTGATATAAAACAAAAAACAGATTGACTAAAGTGATAATGAACCATTCAACATGTCTTTGAAAATTTATCGAGTATTGGAAATAGTGTTTGTCAAATCATCAATATAGTGCGGTCAAATTTGAAATACGATAGAAAGAGCTTTCATGAAACTGGTAACAACAAACACATAAATGTTGTTTGAAATTTTGTGGCAGTCAATGTATTAGTAATGTAAGTGTAATTAATCGCTACCCAAAATGTGCAACGATCAACAAAATATAAATAATAATTCCCCAATGTTTACAGATGTGTTCAATTAACATAGATTAGTTATTAATTTCGGCATAAACAAATTTGACATGCATGAGAAAGCCAACCCCTTCGTTCAAGCTTCGATTATTGCTTCGAATATTCCATGTAATTTCATACCGAATGTAGTAAACAATAACATAATGGATTAATAAGCAACTACAGAACTACAGATTCAGCGTATTAATCGAAATTTGTACGTAAATGCATTTAATGTTGTTTAAATTTGTTTTGCCAAATTTTGAGGTCAAATATTCCTTAGATAATTGTTTGATCAATTTATAATAATCGGTGATTATTAATGTTTTAATTCAAATAAAAAATTATCCTATAATACTTCATTATTATCCATCTATTTTAATTTTCTACTTCGTTTTATTTATTTTCGAATATTATTCTTTCAACATTTAAATCTAAAAAAATAACAGGAATTGTTGGTATAAAACAGAAAAAAAATATAATAATAACTGGCGACAATACAACGAAACAGACTAAAATGAGAAACAATAATGAAAGCAAATTTCTTTCCGGAAACTTTTTTAATGATATTTGATAAAGAACATGGACGTGGATTTTGTTAAGGTTCAAATATTAGGGTTTCCAACCGGGCCTTAGGTGAAATGACCTAAAACAAAGGTTCCGATCTCGCGTCAAAATTTTTATGAATACTAATGAGAATACGTTCCATCTTTTTTTTTCCCTCTCTCAGATTTTTTTCTAGTCAAATTTAATTTGTGTCTCTCACACATTTCTCACAATTATTCCATACTAAATCCGCCTTGTTAAACTCTTTATATTATCACGAAAGGATTTAATAATTTCATTTAGGTACCATTTTATTTTTATATTGTATATCGATAAACTAGCAAGCTAATCATATAAATCGGTCAAAATTTAAATTACATTTAATAATTCATAACACACTTCCGAAACGTTTTTCAATAGTACTGGGTCAGTCCTTTGGGAAATTTTCGAATATTCCTTCGGGCCAGTCCACCTATGGTTACATTGGATGTCTCCATACGGGGTTACATATAGTATTGTAACATTTATAAACTATATCGTTCAACTATAAAACTGGCTATTTTACCAAAACTCAATACTATCAACTTGAAATAATCTTGAAAATTAACAATTATATTAATTTTAAAATATCCATTGCTAATTTTTGCGCTAATGAAGTAATATTTTTGTACACAAATGAAAATTCTTTTTGTCTTTTTCGTCCAAAAAAAAACTTTCTAATGAGAAATTTTTCCAGAAATATCTAGCTAATTTTGAAACTGTTCAATTCTACCTTTTTTTTTTATTTATTTCTTGTTGTTATTGTTGAAATTTACTGTGGCATGTGTAAGGTCGACCAAATACCGAAAACTTAATTGCCAGTTTTTATTGTTAGAACGGTTGATGGGGAGTTGCTGTTTCACCTTGCCACAGGGATATTGAGACAATTGTATGTGTGTGTTTCTCTATACAATCTTTATATATATTTTTATACATATAGGTATATATCTTTGTGTATATGTGTGTATTTATGTGTATGTTTTATAAGGGAGGATTTTGCTATAACATTGCTATAGTGATCGACCTCTCTTGAATTGTATTGCCTATTTTATCGTTGCTTTTGTATTTGATATCGTTCATAAGCTATAGTGTTATATGCGATCCACACTGATGGGCCAAACTTATTTTTTTTTGTTTTACGTTTGATCTCAAAGATAATGGTTACGTATACTACGAGTATAGATAAGTATTCGTTTAAACGTACAAAGAAAATTTTGCTACACTACGGTAAACGTACGTTAAATTCCGTACATTATATACCGGTAAACTCCCAATAAAAACAGATGGGCAATTTATCTTTTTTGTCTTTTTGGAGTTACTGTTTACCGTCAGTCTAGCAAAATCTCCCTAAATTTTTAATAAACATCCTTATTAACAATAACGTCTTTCGACAATTAATTATTCAAAGTTTATTATTGTTACGTTATGATTTTATTGTAACTGCGCAAAATTGAGACATGGAAACAAGATCAAAACTGAATACTTAATTCGAGACGCGTCAATAGACTTATCGTTAAGTATTATTGTTATCGTTAATTAAGTAATTAATTAAATTTAAATAACAATTTTCTCCTTTTATGTTGTTGATTTTTAAAAATTTCGCCTCTAAACTCTATACATATTTTAACGTATAACATACAAAGCCCAGTGGAGCTGTTTCACTATAAGCACCAAGTGTTCTTGACATGTGATGGCGACACCTGTAAGTTGTGGATATGTGTTGATATAAAAGACCCTGATGCATTTTCCGAATAAATAAAATTCATCCTTTTAGAATATTTACAAAATGTATCTAACAACAAGCGAAAAAAAAATAAAAAAATAAAGAGAGACGTTGAACAACCAAAAACAAGAAAATTCCCTCAAAAAAGAGGAAGCTTTATTTAAATAAATAAAATAAACAACACGTTGATATGATTTTCAAATTTATAGCAATCGCATAAGCTACAAATCCTTCTAATTCTTCAATCTTTTTTTTTTTTTGGTTTGGAATACAAACAAGATACTCGTAGAGTTCGTGTTGTATCATAAAATTTTAACTACCCTTATCAACAAAAGTAGAAAATAATTTAAACGGTTCTTGTCTAGACTGAAATTACTATCTTTAAGATGGGAAAACTAATGAAAAATATTTCCAAAAATATTTACACACAAAAAATAATAATAATAATAAATACAAAGAATGGTGTCGCCAAATTTGTTTTTGTTTGGGATCATTTGGTTACTGTATTTATAGAGATCACATTATTATCAAGGGCTGTAAATACAATATATCATTTTCAAGCACATTTTTTTCTAAATTTAATTTTTCCCATTCTATTATTCTACTTTAGCGCCATTAACAATAGTATTATAAAATATTTTGAAATGCATTAAAATCTCAGCATAGAATAACAATCAATTTAATTCTTATAGCGATAAGATAAGATCAAAATTTGTAGGTATATAAAATCTTGGAGAACCTACATATAATTTAAAAGATTCTATACTCCAGTGTTCATAAAAATATTAATAATAATGAATTCATTATTATTAATTCTACTAAGTATTTTATTAATTTCAACTAAAATAAATACTGAAAATATCTGTAATTCTGACACAAAATATCGTACATTAGATGGTTCCTGTAATAATTTACAAAATCCTGATTGGGGTAAAGTTAATACAACATTTATAAGAATATCTCCATCACGTTATAGTCAAAATAATCAACTACCTAAATCAATTGATGGTACAGAATTACCAAATGTAAGAAAATTAAGTTTAACATTTTTTCCTGTAAAAGATGTAAATGAAGATTTATCATTAGTAGCAATGCAATTTGGACAAGTCTTAGCACATGATATTGCTAAAAGTGAAATTGGTATAATATTTAATGAAAATAAAACAAAGTAATCAAAACAATTTTAATGATTTTCAGGTGAAAATATAGATTGTTGTAATAATAATAATACTAATTCAACTGAATGTGCTCCACTGTACATTGATGATAATGATCCATTTTACTCACAATTCGGTGTAAAATGTTTAAATTTAGTGCGACATAAAGGGCGCATTTCTTCAACTGGAGTTAGAGAACAGGTTATTCTTATTATTATTTTTTTAAATTTTATGTCATATTATTTCTATATATGTATATAAATAGGTTAATATTGTTACACACATGATTGATGGTTCAGGAATTTACGGATCAGATATTGAAAGTGCTAATCGTTTACGTACAAAATATTGTGGTAAACTTAAAGTTTATCAAGATGGTAATCGAGATTTTTTACCACATCAAGATCAATGTAGTTCAAATGTTTCGTATGAAGCAGGTTAGTGAAATATAAATATATCAAGCATAGAATGCCTCTTCTAGAATAGTGATTAATATCAATATATTGTGAATTTTGTTAGAATCTACCACATAATTTGTCTAAATTTGTGTTTTTAGGTGATGAACGAGTTAATCAAAATCCTCAATTGGCTGTATTACAAACATTATTAATGCGAGAACATAATCGAATTGCTAGTGAATTTTGTCAAATGAATCTTAAATGGGATGATGAGAAAATCTATCAAGAAACTCGACGTATTATCATTGGAATATTACAACATATTATCTATAATGATTATTTACCAATATATCTTAATATAGAAACGTTAAAAAAGCATAATTTGATAACTAGAAATGAATATGGTAGCCAATATGACGAAAATGTTGAGTTAATGATTATAAACAGCTTTACCGCAGCAGCATTTAGAGTTTTACATTCCGGAATCCAAGGGATATTAAAGTGGGTAAAAAAAACCATTTATTTCAATTTAATATCATCTAAAAAATTTTCCAGTCTCATTAATTATCAGTTGGATCCAGTTAAATATATCAATATTACCGATTATATAGGGAATCCTGGTATTATAGAAAATAATAATAATTTCGATCAATTAATATTAGGTTTAATAACACAAAAAATGCATAAAATCGATGCATCAACATCCGAATATTTTAATGGTTATTTTAATCATCAAGATAAACCATATGGTACTGATTTAACAGCAATTGATATACAAAGAGGTCGTGATCATGGTATACCAAATTATACAACAATATTAAAGAAATGTCATAATAAAATAATCAATAATTTTTGCGATTTAACATCATTTATATCAAAAAAAGTAAAATTTACAACATAAATCGTTTTATATATATTTTTCATTTATTCAAATTGTTTTTATATTCCAGAGAGTTAAGAAACTTAAAAAAATTTACTCTAATGTAGAAGATATAGACTTATTTGTTGGTGGAAGTCTAGAAGAAATTATCTCTGGTAGTAAATTTGGACCTACATTTGAATGTTTATTAATTGAACAATTTCATCGTTTAAAATTCGGTGATCGTTATTTTTACGATATTGAAAATCAACCACACTCATTTACATCAGGTATAGTGAACTTCATCCTCTAAAGAATATTGACCTTTAAAGTCAAATTTGTTTATGGTAGGGACCAACAAAAGACTACAATTTCTTCAACCATTACATTACAATGAAGAATTATAATTTGCAACCCTAAACAGATGCAAGGAGATCTCTCTTTTCTAACATCTGTTTAGGATTGTAAATTATAATTCTCTATTGCAAATGTTGAAGAAACCGAAGTCTTTTGTTGCACCCTACAGTAAACTAATTAGACTTTAAATGTCGATATTCCTTAGAGAATGAAGCGCACTATAAATTAAATAGAAATAAATTTTTTTTAATAATTTGATGATAATTTTCTTATTTAGCACAACTACAAAATATTGAAAATATAACTTTGGCAAAGATTATGTGCGAGAACAGTGATTCTATTACACGAATAACGAAAAATGTATTCCTGTTACCATCTGAAGAGTAAGTTAGACACGTAATATTAACAAATATTTTTTTCTAAATATGTTTTTTTTTTTATTTTTTAATTAGAAATCCATTAGTGGATTGTAGTGATTTGGACCAAATCGATTTAAATTTATGGATGGATTAATATTTTCATATCGACATGAAAAAAAAACCACCCAATTCAATTACCAAAACAAATCCAATTTCAATTATAAAATTAACATAAATATTAAAACTAAATCAAAATGGAATAGTAAAATTAACTCTATAATATCAGGCAATAAACCGATTTGTTTAATTAACGAGCATTAATATTAAAATCTGTAAATCTATTGATAATTACTCACATCGTTTGTTATATAATTTTAATGTTAATATCATGTTGACAGCTAATATTATTTATTAATTTCTCGTTTTACGAATAAATCATCGACAACAACTTTTAACTAGAACCGATTGGAAGCTGTAATGTGGCTGTGGTAAATGCTATTTTAGGAGGTGCAGAGCAATTGTCCTGGAAAATCACCTTTTGAGCCGGCCCTGCATTAAACTACGTTATACGTATGTATAGTTATACCTATATATTATTAATACTTTCTTTCATATTATTATAATGCTAGAAAATTGCAATTTGTAATAATAAAGTGATATTTACCTATTTCTGTATGTTTTTGTTCTATTTTTGTTTGCCTCACGAAGGGGTATATTGGGAGGTTTTCCCGGGGACCAATGAATCATTGAGGGCTAAATAGCGTTTAGGGACTACCGATAACTTTTTAAAGGTTTTGTTTCAGTTATTAGATGAAGAGATATGTTTTTTGTTACAAATTTCCTCAAGAGCCAAAGTAAGCCAGTCCGGCACTGACTTCACCCTTTTCTTTTTTATTTTAATAAATAAATAGGGGTGTATATCAACGTGTCATCCTATCAATCTAACTGTTTCAATTCAATGATTCCTTTTATTGTTGATGTACTATTCGTAAATAAAGAATAAATCATGAAAAAGTGGACTTACTAGTTAGGGCTTCATAGACTGTAAATCAAAAGAGAAACGCAGAAAAATATTAAAATGAATCAAAAAAATCATTGTGAGTTCTAAAACTTACCCTTTTGATGACAATGTTGTTGCTCCTCCGATAAGGTTGTGCAGTCCTCCAATGCTGATCATCATGGATAGTTAGTAATCCACCCACAAAACACAATCACTGAATCACTTCACTTTTACACATTTGTTATTAGTTGCACTGATTCAATCACAACACAAAATCACTAAACAGTCAAATTGATACCCGTCCGTACATGTTTTGTACCGTTTGCGACGCCATTCAATTTTTTTCAATAAAAAATTTCTAGAGATAAATTTAATTATAATTTTTATATTAAAGGTTGTTAAGGGTTGAAATATAAAGTTATTTGTATTTAATTTTGTTTTGTTTTTAAGAGTCTAAACACGCAATTAAAAATTACCACCTTTACTCGATCACGTATAGAAATCAACTAATTAAATAATCTAAGACACCTTTGGTGTAATGTTTGTTGTTTGGACTGTTATCTTTTGTTTCCGCAAAAAATGTCTGATACTTTCTTTTGTTTCAAACACACACTACCAAAATTGATATCAAATTTTAGATAACACATTTTATCGAATATGCTATTATTTTTTTGTACCCTTCTATACTTGCATTTTTGTGATTGAAAATTTTCCCAATTTTATTTCAATTAATCAGAATAGTCACCTGTAAATTATAGGTATACACATATGTATACGATGTAACAATTAACTTGAATAGATTGGAATGATTCAAGATCTACAAATATTGGAAAATCTATCGTCAGCTTAAAAATCATTGTATATCAAGTATAATGTTAAAAATTTAATAGAAACTTCAATGTTTATTGGGTTTTAGCCGGTTTATCAAAATTGAGGATTGGCAAAAGTCGTTCCAAATTTTGAAAAATGCTCATTGATAATAACAGCCATGTAAAGTGAATTTCTAGGTAGTTTAGATAATTTTCAAACATGTATGTGTTTTATTTTTAAATAATCAGCTTTATTAATTCGAATTCCTGTAGAGTTGTTGTTGTTATTTGAAATATTGAAATTTTGCGCCAAATCTTGCGTATGCGCACTAGACAATACCCGTCGTCATTTTTAGACACTGACGTTTGAGCACGTTTTTAAATTCGTTCAAATACATAAAGGATTGACCAAGATATGATAATTTCTATCGGCACCTCCACCATTTTTGCATAAGGTGAATATTTAATAAACTACAAGTAGTATCGAACTGAGGCTTGGACGATTGAATTGGCCATCAGGAGCTCTATAAAACTCTGAAAAATTCGATCAAATACATAAAGGAGTGACCAAGATATGATAATTTCTATCGGCACCTCCGCCATTTTTGCATAAGGTGAATATTTAATAAACTACAAGTAGTATCGAACTGAGGCTTGGACCATTAAATTCACCATCAGGAGCTCTACAAAACTCTGAAAAGTTTGTTCAAATACATAAAGGATTGACCAAGACATGATAGTTTTTCTCGGCACCTCCGCCACTTTTGCATAAAGTGAATATCTAAGAAGCTACAAGTAGTATCGAACTGCTTGTTGGACGATTGAATTGGCCATCAGGAGCTCTACAAGACTCTGGAAAGTTTGTTCAAATACATAAAGGATTGACCAAGATATGATAGTTTTTCTCGGCACCTCCGCCATTTTTGCATAAAGTGAATATTTAAGAAGCTACAAGTAGTATCGAACTGCTTCTTGGACGATTGAATTGGCCATCAGGAAAAGTTTCGTTCAAATACATAAAGGATTGATAGTTTCTCTCGCACATCCGCCATTTTTTCACAAATATTTGTAAGCTAATATTTAAGAAACTACGAAAACTATCGAACTACAGTCTTGACTAACAAGGAAAGGTCCTTTTGGTGCCGCTTCCGATTTCGTTCTCCTTTTAATATGTTATTCTACATCAAAATCTAAGAGATCCTTTCTGTTATCTGCCGTTAAACGGTTTTAAGGTATGAAATCAACCCTTAAAGTTGGTACCTAAATGGTGTTGTTTCAAAGTTTCGCATATTTACAGTCGATATATTCAACTGCGACCAAATGGAATTTAATTCTGGTGGAAAATGATGAAAAATGCACCTAGTCGTATCTTGAAAGGGTGAAAGTGAAAAGCAAAAAAAAGTAAAAGATACGGGTCTTTGCGTTTCTCAAATAAATGCCGTGTAAGTAAAAGGTGAAGTACCCCTACATATGTATGCGAAATTTCGAGACATACACAGTCTAGTTTTAGCGTTTTTAACCCATTTGCGCATGCGTCTGACTGTTAGGGACTTTTCTGATAATTTTGGATTCTTGATGGAACAGACCTATAAAATAACACAAATTGCCTACATATAACTAACAGATTCCGTCACTACGTTGGTTGAATTTAAAAACGCGCCTTCTTTAGCCGCTTTTCTGTCGGATGTCAAACAAGTCACTAGTCGGTGTTTCTTTTTTAGATTTTCCAAATCTTATTGGAAATTTCTTAAAGGAAATTTTCGTAAAAATAATCCATTTTTGGGAAAATTTCAATTAAAAATACGTAAAAATGTCCGATGCTGAAGATGATTTTATGTGTGAAGATGAAGAAGATTACGGTTTGGTATGTAACATAACCTAACATTTTTTGACTATTTAAATATATTTTTAATTATTTTCGTAAATACGTGAATAGGTAAGAGTAGGGCTCTTGGGTCTAGCCCCCTTCCCGTGGTCGTATGCAGTTGAAATTTTGTGGACACACT
>JAZBHA010001682.1:4655-16233 GCA_037464855.1 Iselma pallidipennis | reverse complement strand
TTGACTGAAGTTAAGAATCATATTTTGATTGACATTAACAACTTTGAAGTTCCTAGAGGCTTGCTGAATGTCGCAAATGACACAACAATAGTATTTGTTGCAAAATGGGGGCAGATCCGGATCTGCTTCCGTTTTGCATCAAACGTACGCAGGTGGCAGATCCAAATTTCGTATTAACTCGCTTGTTTCTCAACGGATTCCCCTCTAATATGCAGCAAACGATAGAATATTTTTTTTTTAAATTATAGGTGAAAAAAGTGTAACGGTCAAAAAAATGGGTCTGCCTCCCTCTTCACGCAAGGTCCTCAATTTACAAATATTACAATTTGTATTGACTTTGTCGTTGAACTACAATTCACTTTTGCCGTGTGATGGGGGTCTAAAGAAGAAAATATACTAATTGGCGCCTTACGCAAGCGCAGTAAGCTGTCGGCGCAGTACACCTGTTGCAACAAGAATAGGCCGGGTGGAGTCACTATCCGTTGTGATGATGCCCTTAGTTTCTCCGTAGGAAAACGCGGCAGCGTTATTGACTTCCTTATATTGGCAGCACTGATCACAACATAACCTAATAATAAAGCTTCTCAGGCACGTTTTTTGTTTTTAATATAAATAAATGTTATGAAAATATGGAAAACATTCAAAAGTCTTTCGAAGAACTCCTAAAAGAGCCGAAAAAGTTCTTAGAGTAAGTTTCATCAAATCAACAATTAGAATGGAAAATAATTAGAAACCCTTTTCTAGGTTGGACGACAAATTTATTGAAAAAACTAAAGAATTATTAAAACAAACATATGATTTTACAAAATCCGAAGAAATTAAAACTAATAAATCACAGGCTTTGCCGGAGTTGATCATAAAAAAATTCGATTTAGAACAGATATGGCAACAGATTGAATTACAAAATAACTCCTTATTTCCTAGAACCATAAGGAATATCAAAAAAATTCTATCGAATAATAAAAAGCAATTGGTTTTTAAGAATTTAGAGAATACTGTTTTGTCACAAAATGAAGAAAATCAATTTGATCCCGAAGAAGAGGAAGACGAAGAGGATGAAAATGAAATAAACCCGGGAGAACCTAATGATGATGAAATTCAATCGGATGAAGAATTATCAGGAGATGAACTCTTATTGGATGAAAGCGATGATAATGATAATGATAATGGTAATAGTAATAATGGAAACAGAAAAAAGATCCGGCCATCAGTGGTTGATGATGAGTTTTTCAAACTAGACGAAATGGAAGAGTTTCTTAAAGCTGAAGAGAAAAAAATGAACGAACCAGATTCTGGAAATGATTCAAATGATTCAGATGATGATGATGATGATGATGCAATAGAGAATGATATTAATTTGTTTGAAGCAGCATCTGATGACGATGATCCGGCAAAAACTGCAAAATTTAAAGATTTCTTTGTTGCAAAAGAACAGGAACATAAAAAAACGAAACGTAATAGATTTTTAGAAAATCTTGATATTAATGATGAAGAAGTAGATGAAGAGAAACAAGAAGGAGAAGCGGAAAAAGAGAATGAAAATAAACCAAAATCATCGTTTGAATTAAGACAAGAACGACTAACTAAGAAGATTGTCGAAATGGAAGAACAAGCAGTTCAAGAGAAACCATGGCAATTGAAAGGTGAAATTACAGCAGAGAATCGACCACAGAATTCATTACTTGAAGAAGTTGTTGAATTTGATATGACTACAAGACCTGGTATTTATTTCTTTAATCTTTTTCATGTTCAATTGTCCTTCTAATAAAATAATTTAAAATTTTGTAGCTCCAGTCATAACCGAACAAACATCACTGCAATTAGAAGATA
Source organism: Iselma pallidipennis (assembly GCA_037464855.1). Taxonomy (NCBI): domain Eukaryota; kingdom Metazoa; phylum Arthropoda; class Insecta; order Coleoptera; family Meloidae; genus Iselma; species Iselma pallidipennis. The sequence goes on along the minus strand of JAZBHA010001682.1, from coordinate 14,403 downwards.
TTATAAAACAACGTATTAAAGATAAAGTATTCGATAGTGTTGAAAGGAAAGTAAAACCAGTCGAAACACCAATAGAATATAAAAGGAAATTAGTGTTAGATCAAGAAAAAAGTAAAGAATCTTTAGCACAGATTTACGAAAAAGAATATCTAGAGCAGAAAACAGCCTTAGAAAATGAAGAAAAACCTGAAGAAACACCTGAATTACATAAAGAAATTGAAACAATGATGAATGATTTATTTTATAAATTAGATTCATTATCGAATTTCCATTTTACACCGAAACCTGTTGTACCTGAATTGAAAATTGTTAATAATCTGCCAGCGGTGACAATTGAAGAAGTTGCACCAATATCGATGAGTGATGCTAAATTATTAGCACCGGAAGAAATTAAAAATAAACCAAAAGGTGATGTAATTGGTAAAAATGAACGAACAAAAACTAATAAGAAACGTGAACGTCGTAAAAAGAAATTAAAACAAAAATATCATGCGAAATTGGAAACAACGAATTTGAAAAATAAAAAAATACCGAAAGTGAAGAAAAACCCTAAAGAACTAATAAAAGAGAAGAATTTAAATAAAATCGAAGAAGGATCAATAATAAAATCTTCAAAATTATTCTTTTCACAATTAGAAGAGGAAGGTAAAATTAAAGCAAAATTGCCTATTAAACGGAAAAGTGCTGGTGCTAAAGATCTTAATGCAAAAAAGTTGAAATTGTAATTTTTTTGTAAATAAAAGTTGTTAAATCAATAATTGTTTAAGTATTCTTTAGATGGCAGCACCAATGCCGATTGATTGGCAGTGACTATAAAGTCAGTGGGGTGGAACGGTGAAACCGAAGACCCAAGATCGAGGTAAAGGAAAGACATATCTTCTTTCCTTCCTTGAAAGGTTTCATGCTTATGCGCAAGTTTTTATAAGTGAAAACGCTAGGACGTTATTTCGACGCATGCGCTTTGTTATGTTAGCTCACAAGGTGAGACAAAAAAAATATTCTCTTCTCTGGTTACTCTCCCACACGTTGGCTTCTCAATGGTATTTCACCCCACTGTATAAAGTACTTTATAGTCACTGTTGATTGGTTCAAATACGGTACGGCGCCAAAATATGGCTCTGATCCTAGGGTGGCACAACGTGTAGTAGTTGGTAGACCTGTGTTTAAATGTCACAAATGTCATTTTTTGATATTTGTAGGTTATGATAGATTTAAATTTTTAGACTTACACACACGTGTTCAAAAAAATATAAAATAATGGCAAAAAATCCAGATAATACCATTTCTGAAGTTTGTGTAAATGAAAATGGAAATTGTCCAGTCTTAGGTTCCAACCAGGTTGTTAACTTTTATTCCAAATTACTAATAAACCATATCTGCTTGCAGTTTCTTGTCAAAATAGTAAATCACAAATCGGAGATAGACACAATTTAAAGATGAAATTTTACAAAAATAAAGAAAACGAAACAGTAATTACTGCAACAATTGAAGATATGTTGTATACGGGTGTTGCCGGACAACGTGAAAAACTTTATAGGAAATTCTTAATAATTCGTAATAAAACAAGTGGAAAAGTATATTTTCGTTTTATCATAAAATAAATTTATTGTTAATTCAATTCTTAATATTATAAACTTGTAGGTACGTTTAACTGAAGTAGAATCGGTGGTATTATCACCATATTCTACTAAAACACAAGATACAGTTGATGGTAGTAGTAAATCACCACCCAAAGCTGCATTACAAACATTAAATCAACAATTTGGCTCAAAGAAAATCAAACGTGTCACTGAACAGCGTGAACGTATGACAATGGATGTTGGAAATATTAAAGAACAATTAGAAAATACAGTTGCCAGTAAGAATTATATTACATTTTTGTTATTTCAATTAGTAATTATTGTTATTTTTTATTTATAAAGATCTTGAATTTGATGAATCTGAATTGATGTCAACAACACGAATTGATGAGAATGAAAGCTGTTATCGTCCACCAATAAATCGTGAAGCATCTCAAAAAGAAGATGTTTATAATTTAACTGATTTAGTACCATCGACAATTCTAGATTCATTACAAGAAGAAGCTGAATATATTTTAAATTCTGAATTGGATCCAAATCGAATATGTCCATTTATTTATCAACATATAGAACAATTAAGAAACACAACAAGAAATGTGGACAATTGCAAATTATTATTATATATTAATTATTTAATAAGTTTTGTTACAAAACCAGCAAGATTATTAACTAATAAGAAATTACAAATATGTGACACATCGCAAGATGTTAATCGACATATTCTAGATAATTTTACAGTTTCATCAAATACTGGAAGGTAATTATTATTATTATTATTTTAGTTTAAGTTTAAATAAACAGGAAATATTGTTGAATTGATAACAAATTTTTTCAAAAATTTTCCAGGACACGTCCATTATCAATGCGTGATAAGGCTGTATGTTATATATTAGTTTTATTAATGATTGCATTGAATTACGAAATTAATATTGAAGATTTAGGAAAGGATATCAAAATTGGTAACAAAAAACTACAAGAAATCTGTCGTATTCTAGCATTTTCACCACAAGCACCGAAAAATAAAAGTGTCGTAATTCTCAAATTACCATTACCATCACCTATTACAGTAACTATCAGAAATAAACGAAAACGTTGATTACTTTGTGTAGTTTTTATAAAATTAGACGCACATTTCCCAATTTTATTAAAAATATGTAAAAAGAACTATGACCATACGGGTTCTAGTCTTAATAAAACATTTTTTTTTCTAAATAGCTGAGTAATAAATTAATTTATTGAGTAAGATTACAGGTAACATATAAATTTAACTTTGGTACAGTCATGTAATATTTTCTTGTTTGTTCGGTGAAATTAACGAAAATCTAGGAAATTTATTGTAAAATGGCACAGTGCCAAGAAAATATGATAAAAGGCAAGAAATGCAATCAACGCAATGGTGGATCATCATCTTCAATATCCTGTCCAATCATGAATTCATCATAATTACTCTGTCTTTGGTGGAATTTCCGTCGAATCCAATTCAATAATTGATATTTACGACTAATATATATACCATATATCACAAATAATATTAAAAATAATGGAATAAGAATACCAGCAACAATTGAACCACTATTATGATTATCTACAAGACTTGAACTATTTGGTTGATCATTAGTACTGTTATCATTATTGTTATTATGATGTTTATGTTTATCATTTTTAATACAATATGTATCATTATGTAGTAAATAACCAGGTTTACAAAGACATGTACGTGTTATATCATCACAATATTGTGTTTCAGAACATTGTAATTGTTCAGTTGTAGTAATATCGCACGATTTACCTAAAAAAAAAATTAAAAACATTAAAAAAACAACAGTAAACAACAAAGAAATTCAACATTTACCTGATACTAAATTAAATAGAAGAATAAAATAGAATAATCCGTGACAGATTGCTAACCTAAACAACATGTTTACCATCACATCTCTTTGTATCATAATTGAGCCAACAACGAAATTTAACGAATTAAACAATATATTCGATAAACATAATGATAACTTATCAAAGGCGAAGGTTTTCGTTGATAACAACAACAACAATCAAAAATAATTAAATATTAATTAGTTCAAAAAAAAAAGTTACATACATGCAAAACAATTATAACTCTATTTATAGTTAGTTAGTGTAAACTGACAATGAATTGAAAACACACCACTCCATTAATAAATAATAAATGAATATAAATTGAAACAATGGTGACGTTGAACTGAATGCTTTTATCTTTGTTAACAACACAGAAACGAACCCACTACCACTTGGGAATTAAATAAATGAGATCATTATCAGGAGGAGGAATCACAATTTAACAAAACTACTTATTCAATTTATTTTCATCATAAATTCAATTCAAACAACAAGTCATTGTTGTATGTGTAGACGTCTCTGTTGTTTTTGTTGTTGTTGTTCTGTAGGAGGCAAATAAATTGACAGAATTGACACGACTTAACCGGTGTTGTGTCAAAAGTCACGCAAAAAAAAACAAAAGGTGAGCTTAATTAGATAAGCTACAAATAGATGGCACTTACTAATTATATTACTTTAATCTGTAACTACCATGTAACTACTGAATAAATTAGTGCAAATTTAACACAAATCAATACAAATAGACAACTGAGTGATTTGTCCACACTTACATCGGATAATGTTAAATCTTAATAGAAAGAGATGAGTAATTGCGCATAACACTAAAACGGGTTATTTGCGCAAGTTGCGGTGTTTTTTTATCAAAATTTAGCATTTAGCGTGAGTTTATTGATGTAAATCTAACAAATTCTCTCCACTTACTTAATAAAACTATATATTTTCAAACGTTAATGTGATCCACTCGATGTAACTTTAATCACAGATAATGGTCGGCCCACAAAAAATAAATAGAGACAATTTAATTTGGAAAATATATGAACGTTTGTATAAAATCTTGCACGACAATTGTGTAGTTTTATGAAATTTTAATGTGTGCTGGAAAATTGTAAATAATTTTTATTGAAAATAAAAAAATTAGCGCTACAAATATCTATGAATAAGTGACATTTAATTAATCGGTCACGTGATCTGTCAACAATGGCACAAAACGAGAGGTTATGTGTTGAAATTTTTAAAAATAATCAATTATTAAATAAATTTATTGAAAATGTTGATTTAAAAACAAATACTAATTGGAAACAATATCAAAATTCATTAAAAACAATACAAAAAAATGTAAATACATATCTGACAGAAATGGTGAATCAAGAAAATTCAACAACAGGTAAAAAGATTGATTTCATTAATAAAAGTTTAAATTGAAAATCAAAACATAATTGGTAAATTGATTAATTGTAGAATCAACAAATACACTAGAAGAAGACGAAGAAGAAGATGATAACGATGATGATAGTGACAATGATGACAGAAATAATATTAATAAAAGACAATCAGAGACAAATCCACCACAACAATTAAAAAAAGTCAAAATTTAATAACAAATATTTTATTATTATTATTATTATAGTAATAATAGTTTTTCGAATAAATTCGATAATTTTTGTGAATAAAGTTCCGGAAAAACAAAATTTCAATAATTTATTTGGCGCCATCTAGTGGCCGTTTGTTGTAATGAGATAATTCTGCTCCAATCCAACGAGTCGCCATTTTCTTCGAGTGGACAACATTGGTTCGTTTTCATTGGATTGTATTTTGATTGGAAACATGTAAGTAGTGATTGGTTATTTTAGAAAAGCGGTATTGTAACTTCTTTAAAATTGTTTAAAACAATTTGTTTTACAGTGGGAAAAATCAACAGAAATAAACCAGAAACAAGCATGTCTGTATATTATTTAAATACGTAAGTTAATAACCTTTTGTTTGAATAATTATTGCTAGAATATTGGATGGAAAAATCAGTGTGTTAATTTTCCTAACAATTTTCTGCATTTTTTTAGCAGTGAATCTACTGAAGATAAATCAGAAACACAATGTGTTGAAGATCAATGCCAGACACAGAGTGAAGCTCAAAGTGTTTTAAATCAATTCTGGCCGAAAGCTTTAGAGGAAATCAAAGCAATACGAAATGTAAGTTGGTTCAATACAGTAGAATGCGTTTAAGTGCAAATGAATGTGGCACAAACTTCTATTGCACTCACAAGGTGTTTCTATTAATGCAAGACCCGCTTAAATGCAAAATGTGGTTATTTAAACCGGTTTATATGAGCTATACAATTGTATAACAGACAGAAGGTTTACACAAAACCGTACTCTCATGCATATAATGCAGAATGAATATTTAAAGTGAATGCAATGCGATCTATAGAATTTGTGGTCAAAGTGTGCCATGGCAAAACGTATGTCTTTGCGTGCGTGATAGTTCACCTGTTTACTGCCGTAACGCCATCTATACAGATTTTACCGCACTTTAGTTTGTCAAACTGATTTTCTTACATTTTAATACAAATTCTGCCTTGATTCTCAATAAAAGCTTAAGATTAATAAGAACGATCCAAATTATATAGTAATTTCAATTTTTGGGTACATATGTCATGAACATTAACCTAACCTAATATGATAGGTCAGTAACAAACGATAAAGTGTAGACATACGTTTACTTGACCATAAATTTTATAGATCGCACTGTAGATAGGATAAACAACGATGCATGATAGGCTTGATTATTTAAAGGGGTTGTTGTATTTAGGTGGGTTCTACTGTAAGTACCTTTATTGTTCTTTTGAAAATTCTATTTGTAGATGGATTTAAAACAACAAGTTCTACCATTAGCAAGAATAAAAAAGATTATGAAATTAGATGAGGATGTTAAAATGATCTCAGCTGAAGCACCATTATTATTTGCAAAAGCTGCTGAAATTTTTATACAAGAATTAACATTACGTGCATGGATACATACAGAAGATAATAAACGGCGTACATTACAAAGGAATGATATAGCAATGGCTATATCGAAATATGACCAATTTGATTTTTTAATTGATATTGTGCCACGTGATGATATGAAACCAACAAAACCAAGAGATGATACAAATCGACAAACAAGTAATGATCAAGTATATTATTTTCAATTGGCCCAACAACATCATGCTAATTTACAACAAAATACAACACAAACCACTGCTGGTGGTGGTGGTAGTGGTGGTAGTGCAACAGTATCACCAAATGCCGGTGTTACACAAGCAGCCACCCAAGGGGCGGCAATACAAATCGTACAACCACAACAAGTACAAACTGTTCAAGTGAATACCATAGATCAGGTATGTGGAAAAAAAATTACTTGTAATCGTAAGTTATTGATGAGTTTGCTCTGTTTTCTAGAATACTGCAAGTAATGCATCACCGAATACATCAGCCACACAAACTCCTGTTTTAATACAGACTGGTCAAACAATAGCTCAAAGTCAGCCTGGTAATGTTCAGATTGTTCAACAGATTGTTACACCTAGTGGAGAAATTCAACAAATTCCGGTATACTTTCCATTCGATTTCTTTTTTGTATCGAAAGAAAAATAATGTTTTTTCTTTAATATTTCTAGATAAATTTAACACCTCAGCAATTACAAATGATTAAAATGCAATTACAAGGCAATACCTCACAACCAGTTATTATACAAACAGCACCAATTGCAACGACATCACAACCCCATTTAATACAGGTTTTTATTGCTTCTCATAATTAGAAAAAGTGCTTTATTTTTACGGAATTTTTCCAAATTACAGGTAGCACAACCAAGTTCGGCACCACAACAGGTGTTTTTAACACAAAGTAATGGTAATAATGAGAGTGAATAATCTTTAGTGATACTTTTGTTTTTTAATTTAATTTAGTAAATTTGTTTTTAATTAATTTTATGTTTATGACTGATCAAAGGACAAAAAGAAAACAATTTTTTTTAAAACTCTATTTAACTACATTGGTTTTTATTATTTTTAAAATTTTTATAATAATTCAAAAAACAACATCTATAAATATCTGTACAATATCGAAAGGTGTTTTTTTTTTGTAATATAATCATGTATAATAGAAAATATCAAGTCGTATGATTTTGATCCCTTAAAATCAATTTTTGTATAGGCAATTTAATTTAGTTCTTTGTTTTTTTTTTTAATTATTATCTAGGTACACACTTATCGCAGAGCGATTATATTAAGTTTATTCAACTTATAGAACAAGGTGTTGAAAAAACTGTCAATATTTACCCTGATCTTTCTGAGGGTTTTTATTTGTTTTTAAGTACATTAAGGTATTTTTAACTTATTGTTAGTAGTTTTTCTTGTATAAATTGTCACACAGTAACAGATATGCCAAATTATTGTTACTCACGAAAGGTAGGTAAACAGGACAGATAGCGTAAGTCGTTGATTGGGTCAGGTCATAAGATCTTTCAACTTCATTTTCGTTTAGTGTTGAAAACATAATAAAGTATGAATTAAGCTATGGACTTACGTACTGCTTCCACTACATATTTTGATCTCAAATAATTTGGCACACCTGTTGTACAAATTCATTCAAAAGAAAAAGGGAAAAACAATGATAGAATTTGAAGCATCAACAGTTTATATAATTTCTGTTATTTACATGTAAGGCATTTTGCTTAAAAACAATTGTTCTCGAGATTATTGGCACACTTCGGCAGTCTCTCTCTTCCAAAGGCATTATTAAAAAATGTGCCAAAGAAAAGCAATTTCTCGTCACAATACTGCTAAATTTTCATTTATAAGCTTTACGTATACACATTTCTTTTATAATTAATATCACATTATTTAAATACTGAACTTAAAAAAGAGTTGTATGTGCCTCTTTTTTGTTTTTTAAGAAAACAACAACACGGTACTTATATTTAAATAATTGTGTAAGAATGTTCAATACTTACACAAACGTTACAGATCAGGAATGTTGTCTAACATTATATGATTTACTATAACCAGGCTTATCAATATCTAAAATACTTTGATCTGTTAATTCGGGTATTTTTGAATGGCAAGATATTGATGTTGTTGGATGACAATATTTATAATAAATCAATAGAAATGTGATTGCTAATAAAAATGCCAAAATCTGTGCACCAGCTGCACCATAATAAAGTGCTGGATTATCTGACGAATTATTCGCTACGCACCTAAAAAAAATATATATTTTTATAAATTATTTTCAACAAATTACGAGAAAATATTTATTAAAATTACCACACAACTAGTGCTCCTGTATTTTCCATAAAACAGACAAGATAATATGCTAAATATACATAACGTGTCGGTCCATCTCTTGGTGATATAAATGCCAAAACATATGCTAAACCTAATGCTGTTGATAATAATAATTCTTCACAACGACTACTACAGGCAGCTGTCTGATGTTGTCCTAATGCTAACCATATAGACATTACGCCCCAATGTAGTGCACATACACAACCCATCCATGCTGGGAATATTGATGCCAACAGACTCAATGCCAAAACTCTTGATACTTTAAGGAGAAACAGAGGAGAAAAAAAAGTAGATTTGTATTAATAAACTATAAACACATAAAATTTCATTGTTAAGGTCATGGCCAAGTTTTTAGAATTTTATGGAAATCTATTTTTTTCTTTTACGCGTAGGTAGGAGGTAAACAGAAAAAAAAACGTGAGGGCAATCAAGCAAACAGTGTTAAAAGACCTTGGCAATACATTTTGTACCAAATAAAATGCGATAAAATAGATGACTGATGCCAAAAAATATTTAGAAATATCAAGATTTGTTAGCCAATGTTTGATATAAAAATAAACATTAACAACAGGATGTTAATTTATACGAACTAAAAATATATTTGATCAAATTAAACAACAGTAATATTGTGTTGAATATAAGTATTTATAGCGATTTTTTTCCGGTCTCATTAGAAAACAAACAGTTTTTCCAGGGTTTTTTGCCTTTATATTTTGGATTCAAGTACTTACAAGCACTCATAAGATGCCAACAGAAAGCGACAATCGTTCCACCCCATTGAATTTTTTCTTTATCATCTCGTGCATAGCGTATAGATCGATGATAAGACGTCAAAGACCAGGCTATTGATAATAAAGCAGCTAAAACAGTCCATGATTGTATCATACAAACATCTGAAACAAAATAACTTATTATTATATGATTTATTAATAATAATAATAATAATAATAATAATACCTGTATTCAAT
>JAZBHA010001680.1:0-16257 GCA_037464855.1 Iselma pallidipennis | reverse complement strand
ATGTACGTAAAATAACCAAAAACGAAACATATTTAGCAACTACGGTTGATTTGTGATTACTAAATAAAGCCAGTGAAAAAATGTCCAGATAATTTCGTTACACCCTGTACACGTAGAATTTATAAAACTCTAGTATTTACGTTGCTGTTATGTGGGCTAATGAAGTTGATCAATCATTTCTATGACCTCTCTGGTTTATGTAAATATTAATGCATAAAATTTGTACTTACAAACATACACATGTACATATTTTGAATTCCCATAGTCAACATAAAAAACAGAAATTCCCTTGAAAATAAAAGTTTTAAATCAAAACGAGTGTAAGTTTGTGTGGTTTAAATGTAATTTATATAAATCAATAATATTAATTTTAGCAGTTAATCATGCAATAATTGTAAAGTGTATTCTGTATTTAAACTGATAATTCCCAAATGAGAACCTTATAGCCTTATAGTGTGCTAAAACTGGTCCGGTTAAAGCGAACTCTGAGGAACCAACAAAAACGCTTCGTTTCGGGTGATAATTCAAATTTCCACAGTTCGTATGAGCTTTTGGTTCGTACATTTTAAATTGGTTCGTTTTTAGCAAAAACCTCGCTTTAAACGTGTTCGTTATAAATGTATTTTACAATTAGTTTAAAAATAATGACATTTTAGCATAATAAAATTATGTCACAAGAAAGGAGTGTCCAAAGAGTTAAGGAAGGACACATCCTATTGTTCTACGGACCAAATTCCATAAATGCATCATATAATCTTCCAGTAACCAATTTAGTACCCTTGTTAATCACTTAAAAGTGCCTATTTAAAACAGAAAAAATCAAAATGTTCTCAAGCAAGACAAGAACGATATTCATCTCTTAAAATTGAAAAAAAGCATTTCTACTATTCATGAGTAAAGTGGAAACGTAGTGCAAGGGGAATAACGAGAACGAGAAAAAGCTTACTGTTCTTCCAGAGCAATTACCTGGTTCAAGAATTAAAGAAACATGTTAAATATTCAATTGTTTTTTTTTCATATACCTAACATTCTCTTAACAAGTAGGCACAATTAGGTAGGTATAACAAAATAAAAAAATCTGTTTTTACCTGCAAGCAAAAAATTTCCTAATCAAAAATTGAATTTTTTTCCATTAAGGGCTGACTGTTGGGAATAATGAAACTCGACTGTATTTAAAATTGACAATCGTCAAATTTCTTTGTCGGTTCACAGTTTTCAAATATTTGAATGAAAGTTGTCATTCGGTTCGATTTAACGTCATCAGAAAGTATTAAAAAATCATAACAATTAAAAATCAATAGAAAACTGAATTCGCCGTTTAAATTGTTAATTTGAACACTAAATCCGTTTTGTGAAATAAAAAACTGGTTAATATTGAAAAGTTTAAATAGAATTTTGAGGGACCATCTACCCGAAAATATAAAATGAGGATCAAATATAAAATTATAATTTGGTTGTTTGCAAAACTTTTACATTAAACGGATAAATAATATAACAGGAAATAAGATCTTGCTTATCTTTGGCAAATATAAAGTTATATATGTATGTATAGATTGATTTCTGAATTGAAATTCTCTAAATTTGCCAAAAACCAACAAATCTTTTCAACAATTTTTCATTTGTGTCTAACAACTTGAACACTTTGTGTTCTGATGATGACAAATCGTAGTAGTTTCCAGTTTTTCCAGACACACACTGTATCCCGAAGAAAATACTTTCGTTCAACTATGAACGAGAATAGAAAACGAACCGAGATAGAAGTAAAAAGTTCTCAAGTACCTAGACCAGAAATTAGCTTGAAAATGAGTAAACGGGTAAAAATAGTGTAACTGAAAATCGACTAATAAATTTCTGTAAAATTTGTGTGAAATCTCACTACGTCAATAAATCATGATAGTTCAATTAGTTATGGAACAACACTAAATCAAATCGTAATTTTATTAAAATCCAGGTATTTTCTTTCGATTGGAAAAAAAAGAACCAAAACTTTCTCGTGAGCTAAACAAAAGAAATGCAAATATTGAAAAAACGATCTTTCTGTTGAAATCTTGAACTGACTTCTTCGCACATCATCCCATACTTTTATTGAAATTTGATAGAGTAACACAATTTGGAAGACACATCGTTTCTGTGACTTGTCTTTTGAGACAAATAGATAGATATCGTCGATAGATCAACGATATTAGAACATTCTCTCTATCTTACTTTCTCTCTTATTCTTTCTTGAACTAGACAAACGTCAACCGTCTTTATATATTCCAGTAACGTTTCGAACACTTCTCATAGGTCTGATAAAGCAATCTCATCCCACCTGTATCTTCCTCTCATTATTTATTTATAAACTTGTTAACATTTCGACCGTTTTTTTGTTGTTGTTAATAGTCAAATCTATCCTTATCGAAAGGGTTGGATTGAAAAATTTCAAGTCCTACCAACAGAATTAGACAAATCGATCTCGTTTTTAAAAAATCTATCAGATTTTCTCCAATTCAGACCATTTATTTTCTCATTAATCTGAGTGATTGATGAGAATTGGTAAAGATAGGGTGATTTTTCACTCTTCAAGATTGGGGTAGAAACATAGAGAGAAACTTCTAGCTCTATCCTAGGATTTTCGAATCAGTTGAACCAAAGTCAATTTGTTTAATCCAATAAAATTCAAATCCAACCCGATTTAAATAAGTACAGTAGACTCTCGATTATCCGGGGTGGTCGGGAGAAATGGTTTCCCGGTTAACCGAATTCCCGGTTAAGCCGCAAATCGGCAGTTTTAATGTATTTATTAAGTAAATTATAACAAATACCTAACAATTCAACAGATAATACGTATGATAGTTCATACCTAACCTTTAATAGTGGTATGTGTGATCATACTGAAGGGATCCCGGTTAATCCGCTTCCCGGTTAATCGAGTCCCGGATAATCGAGAGTCTACTGTATACAGGATAAATCTAATGCAATCACTAAAGTCACTAAACGATGTTGAAATATCCTGTATTAAGTATACAGACTGGCTCACAATCAGCAAAGAATCACACAATATTTTTGTCAATTTTTCTTCGAAATCCAGTGAAAGTTGAAATTTTTAATTAATATAAACTTGCAAGTTTAATGCAAAACGATCATCATGTGAGAGATGGCAGATACTTTATTTTTTCCTCTCTGTGTCAGGTCACCGAAATAGAAAACGTGAGAAAAAAAGAATACAAGAAGAAAGTAGGATTTGTGTATATATTATTTTTTTTAATAATGTTATGGATTATAATTCCCAAGGTCGTTGTAAATTGTTTAAAGGCCTTGCTTTGTATAATACAGATTATGTGAATTCATGTAAATTACTAGATTACGAGTGAGAATGTCTATCGTTTGATTTTCGTGTCACAGTATTCCCTCCTATTACCGTTATGTAGTGGAATTTATTTAAAACAAATTGTTAAACAATCAAAGACTATTCTGTACGTTCTGTATTATATTAACATATAAGATGAATAATCTAGGAGGGAATTCAAATTCTAGTGCAAGGTAACAAAAATTATTGACACATTTTCAAAAAAAAAAAAAAAAGATTCCAGTATGCAAATTGCAAATTCCGAAATTAAAATGAGCCACAGAATCTAAACTGGAATTAATGAAATTTGTATGCTTCTCATAGGTAGATTGGAGATGATCATATTGACGAGATAATTATTATATTAACAGTTATTTATTGCTGAAATTATAATGAAAATATCACATTCCAATAAAGGCTGTTGTTTGACCTCCAAGATCAATCAATACTGCAGAAAAAGCCTTTTGGCGGCCCCTAGCAAGGTGAAGAACAAATAAACGCAGACCAACTTGTTTGTACTTGGGTACAGTGGAGCTGCCGTATCCGCGAGGGATACGTTGCAAGACGATCCGCGGATACCTGCAACGGATATGGCAGGAATGCTACAATATATTGTTAATTAGCAAATCTGACGTAATTATAACTGGAGATTTTACAATGACTCTACTAATTATTTAATCAATTTTACCTATCTCTTTAAAATAGGATACATGTTATTAATTATCTAGGTTAAAATTATACTAATTAACGTTTCAATGTAATGGGTTGTAAATCCATTTGTAGCAAATTTGCATACAATGTTACGTAATTTTTTGTATTTAGAATAAGTCTCAAAGTGTTCCTGAAAAGTAAAATTTACCCCAGAGGTAAAAAACTTTCTCCAAAAAAGGGGTTGTAAAGTTTCTATCTATTTAATAAACTTCACAAAATTTCAAGCTAAAGAACAGAAATTTTACTAGAAGCATTAACATAGAAACTGTTGTTAACTGTTGTATAGTTAGTATCAAATAAATTTTCATTCAACACACAACAATTTTGATAGTTAATTAGATTTTATCAACACCACAAAAGCCATAACTATAAATATAACTGGACTAATCAAATCTTATTATATTTAATATTATTATTATCATCTCTCTCTGAAACTGACAAATTTAATTAACCTTCACAAGAATCCTAGACCAATATTATTCTGAATCTATAGTACCTACTCTCACAACCACCCCCACACAATACTAAATATGACCAAAATTTCTTGATGTAAATTTTGCAATGAATGATTCATATAATAATTTTTGTATTCTAAAAGAGTAATTTTTGTTCATTTTCTTCACAGGAAATTCAATTAACTCATTATTAATTTCTACACACCCATATGTACATAATAATAATGTGGAATAGCATCATTTTCGCCAAATATAGGAAACAATAAGAGACATTGTAATGATAGAATTGATAAAACGGGACAATAACAAAAAAAAATCAAAATAAAACGGAAATTATGGATACGACGAGTACGACGTCCTAGAAAGGAAGTGGAAACTCACCGGAAATACGCTTAACATCCGAACAGAGATTAACAAGGGTTCGAATGTTAACTATTTTATTATTAGCTATCTAATAATAGTTTTTTTTTCAAATGAGATTTGAAAGATAATCGATTTGAATAAAGACACAAGAAGGAGAAATTTTCCACAAATTTCTATTTTTATTAATTTTGACAATAGTAGATTTGAAATTTTTCTATAAAAAAAACTGAATATAGAAAACCACAAACCACTGTGAATTCTAGTTCTTGGCCGCTGACCATTTACGTTGACAAGCGAAATTTTGAATAACAAAAAGAAAACATAAAGACTCATATATTATAAAATATAGAAAAGATAAAGGTGAAACAATATAATATAACTAAAAGACAAACATTTTATTTTTTTTTATCATTTACTTATTGAATAAATCTAAAGAAATCTAGAAGCTATTTTTAACTGAAGTTGGTGAAATTGATCCTAAAATACCAAATCTCGTCCTGAGCCATATTTTGGCGGCGCAACGTATTCGTCTATGTATTTGAAGAGTATTGTTGAAATACGTCATAGATTCGTTTAATTTGAATAAATGGAGAAAATACAATGCATTTCAATTCTTAATTTGGCGCACTTGATTGATAGAAAATTGTAGTGGAGTTTATATTTAAACCACTGTTATATCGCCAAAATGCATGTATTCAAGCGTAAAGACGCTGAGTCGCCAAAATATGGCTCTGATCTTCTTATTTTCGTTTAGATTCGTCTAATCAGATTTAATCCATAGGTATACTTAAAATGTACCCATAATACAACTTCTACCGTTAATTATGAAGTTAAATTATGAACGGCTTAATTAAACTTTGGAATTGGTCTGTTACTTTTGAAAGATACGATGTTTGTTTCTTTATTTAAATTGGTAGAACAAGACAAACACCTAGAATATTTAACGTTGAAGGAACACAAGAAAAATTTCAATTCCAAGTACCAAGTAAGAGTAACATTGTTGTTAAATATAGCTATTAAAAAAAAATACAAGTGAACGAATGATTAACGGCATTTTCTCTTTTGTGAGAGTTATATGCAATACATGCATATTTAAATATGTACAACATATAAATATCCACATATGGTAATAGGAAGACAAAAACCCTAAAGGATTTAACTGTATGTATGATGATCAATTTCCCTTTTATAAAATTTAAAGCAGTGTTTTTTCTTTTCTTCTTTTTTTTTAATATACCTACCAGATTTCAATGAAATATGGTGGCAGTACATTGTATAATAAAACTCTGCTATACCACAGTTATTACATTTTTATTTTTAAATTTCCAGAACAACAACTAAGGGGGTGGCCTAATATGAAGCTTGACACATGGTATTACAGTATTATATAAATATTTATTTATGTAAGACATGATCCAATAAACTATTTATCCTTTGTATGTTGTCGTTTTTATGCAAAATAAAAAAAAAAGAAAAACCGTGTTTAATCTATACACCATTTCGTGTAAAGTTAAAATAAACATTTCTTCATCAAAAATATACAAAATCTTGACATTGCTGTAGATGTTAAAAGTACAATGTTATGCATTGTTTTATTGAATATACAAATGAAATGATTCACCGTCTGTCTGAATTTAAAAACAAACCTCAGTGGAAGTGTTGAAGATTTCAATTAAAAAAAGTGTAAAACACAAGAATGTTCATGGCCGGCAGCATGAATGCACAGGGTGCCCATCTAAAAGGACCCATCACTTATATTTCACCCTTACCGCTTCTCATCCAGTGCCAGCTCAGATGATGACTTGTCTGGACAATTGTCCTGAATCTCACGTTTGAAGATTGGATGCATTTACTCTAGTTTTGCACTTACCGGACTGGGTCCAGAAAAACTTCCAGTCCGTTCTGAGGACGTTTCAGACTCAGAAATACTGAAAACTCCTCTATTTAATTGTAATTCTGCACGAATCTCTTGATCAATTGATTAGAGTCAAGTACAATTTGATAGAATTATTTGATCTTAATGTAACCTGACCATTTAACCTTCACTAGATAATGTAATATAATCGTAAACTATCAATATAATTGGTATAAATTATCACGTAGTTAGAATGCAATAAAATAATCTAAACATATTATCTATTTAAGAGTAGAGCACGATTAAAAAATTATTACCACACAAAATAATAAAATTCAAAAATAATGGATTATTTCTAGAATGAAAAAGCTCTCTTTTCAGTTTTTTATCCAAAAGCAAAAAATCTAAAAACATTTTTGTTCTTTGTAGTTTTGCTATTAAAAATGAATTTTCAATCTATCTACTCGTAGCTTTATAATTCTGGTTGTTATTTGATATAATAGAGTTTGTTATTTCCTGTAATATTGACACTAATTACACATCACTACAAAATTATCCTTTTTTTTTCACTTTATCTACAAACACTCCAACATCCTTTAATCTTGAATTGCAAGATTTACCCTCAAAAAAAAACGAGCAGAAAAGTATTCTACTTAATAAGAGTTCGATTAGTTTTCCTAACTTAGTCGTCCTCATTAAGTAGTTTCTATGTTTTCAATTTGCTACCAGACGGTAATTTCCTTAAAACTCCCCCTGAATTTCAAAGTTCCTTAACGGAGAACAAGAGAAAAACGACAAAAAAGAGCAAAATCCTAAAGATTTTCCAGACTTGTTCTTTTATTTATTGTTAGATTTGAATATGCAATTGGAAAATATTCCTGCAACTGAATTTCTATTAATCAATCAAGTAGCACGAACTTCACAATTCTCCACCCCTTTTAATGGTGTCCTTTTGATTGTACTAATAATTCACCCTTGTCCGAAGCTTGTTTACAATTAAGGATAAAATCAATGACCAGACACTAGTCAATAACCGAGAGGTAAGTTGCCCAACAAATCTGATCGTAGAGAAACTTTTCATGAAAGAGGGAATCAATAATTTGACTGTAAAATCCTATTAGTTCGGTCTATGAACGTTTGATTATAGGTAACCTATAGGTACCTTGATTGACCCGGATGTTAGGTAAAGTGTGAAAATGCAGTAACCATTTCGTTCATGCTAATATAGTGATGGTGGTGGGTAGTGGAAACAGAGAATCGAAGAGGCAAGAGGGTGACTTCAATTTTACAGGAAATTGCATCAAAAACAGAATTACTTCTGTTAATTCCATTCCACCTAAAGATAATTACTTGGAAAATTGATGTTTGAAAATTATACAGAACACTGACAATATTCAAACGATGTTCCAAGATTAAGACAATCTCGGCAAAGGGAAAATTTAATATATTAGGTATTACATTGCTACTGGAAATACTATAGTTTCTGACATAAGTAAGCAATTAACAAAGTTCCAGAAAATAAGTTCTTGGGATTATAGAAGTGGAAAAATTGATAGCACAAGTACCAGAAAATTGCTTCTGTCTTCACTATTAATTAAAATATCAAGAGGTTATACCAATCTTGGCAATGAAATTTTTTTGAATACGTAACTGCTAAAATTTTTTTCTATCTTGTTTTGTTCTACAGACGAGTAAAACAAACGGGAGTTAGCTCCTGACAACAGTAAATAAACTCAAATAAATCGGAGAAAAATTTATAGGTATACGTATACAAGCAAACGAAATATGTATGTAGAGGAAAAACGGATCCACCTAAACATCTTAACAAAACAGACACGATTTGTTTGTAGTGTAATAAAACGTATACCAAATAAGAAAAAATAACAGAATAGACGGTAGTAATAATGGGTCTGTTTTTGATAATGTATGACCGTATCTAATAAAACAAACATTAAACTGTGTCGTTATATGACTGATAAAAATATTTATAAATAAAATATGGAGAAAGTAAAGTTATTTTTATATGTGGTAGTTCATGGACAAATTTTCAATAATTTTACAATACACAAAAAAATTGTGGAGAATTATTTATCAATAATTATTATTAATAATCGTTTATACAAACAATTTTAAACATCATTGAATATATAAATTATATACTCAAAGTTTAAATATCATAAAGTTAATTAAAATGTTTACATAAAAATCAATAGATTTAATAAAACTCCACTTCTGTACTAATTAAAAGCAGGCAAAGGGAATGCACAAACCAACAAGCATGAAATTTCTCTCTACCAAGTTAATAATAGCCATCCATACATTCCATCCACGGATAAAATTACTACATACCTTCAACTATACGAAAAACGTGCAAACTTGAACTAAACACCCTTTCAATTTTATCAACCAATCGATTAATACAAATAATAATAATCTAGACACAAAAGATTATTAAGCCAACAATCTACCACCGGTTAATATTTTAAGAGCCACTTTGTGCAACTTACTAGGCTTACTATAACTTTGTCAATAGCCCTAAATTTAGCCAAAAGTTAAATTAATTCTCGGGCTTCTAAATGTACGTAGAAGCTTTCTCAAGTATTTCTACACATAATAAGTGTACCTTTTTTATATGATAGCATTTCATTTAAATGATCCATTACCGTAAAATCGTGCTTGTAAATTTTAAACTTACTAAAACTAAATAGCTTATAATTTTTTTCTTCAACACCATTTAATACGAAAGTATAGTGAACACTTCACGGCTCATAATGATTTTTTATTGACGAAATTATACAAATTAGACATTCTAGTTCAGGATTTTTTTGGAATAAAAGACACTCAAATGAATATGGTTTCGCTCTAAATCTATTTTATATTTTTTATTCAGAAGTATTAATGTTTTATTAAATATCTTTCGAAAAACTCATTTTGCCTTCATTATTTTTAAGGTGACAAAGTTTTTCTTTAACACCTTTAACGTATTAACTTTTTTGTTTTTGAATTTTTTATCTACCAAGTTTTGACTCCGTTCAAGTGAAGGTTTGTAACTTGCATATTAATAATAGAATAAGTACCCACCTCTGTTATACAGACATAGTTATTTAACACGTCTAGTGTGTGTAATTATAAAGTAATAAGATCCTTCAATATTTATATTTATTACCCTTATATAATCAATTAATGTCTTACCGCCCCTATCGATAAGAAATTCTCAATTTTTTCCGTTATTTAAAAACACCATTATTCAAATTAATAAGCGTCAAAATAAATTGAAATTCATGGTACACACGTCTTGTATTTGAGTTTGCGTATATAAATACAACAAACTTCATACAATAGAACTCGGTTATAACGACACCCAAGAGATCTAGAAAATAGTGACATTATATCGTAATATCGTTATAGCCGGGTTTTAGACCGAGTTCTACCGTATTTTGAATGTCTATAGAATTCAAACTTTGTATAAGTATTGCAATATGCATATATCAAAACAATATTATTAATTTTTCTTTTTTTCTTTCTTTCTTTTATTGTTATAATCAGACTACAGAGTGGTTTCGTAAATTGTACAGTTATTGTTGCAATCAATTGACTTCATTACTAACTCACAGACAAATACTGTCCTAATTTAAAACATACAATGAATGATAACAAATGTATTGAAAGATAATAGTTTGATTAATGCAATTTTGAATTACAATTGAATCTACATTGCGAAATTTTTAATAAACAATCCGTTGATATAAAATCTATATTTCCATTCTTGTACGTAAAATTAATAGTAAGCCTCAATATAGAATTCAGATACTGCCTTTTCCTTTATTTCAATATTCTACTCTTTTTCAACTTTTTTATTAAAGGAAAGTTATATGATATTTGATTATAGACTTAATAGGATGATAATTAATTATAGCATACATATATCTTCATTTTATTTATATAATACGCTTCTCAAGTCTAGATCTATTTATTATTCTAACAGATAATTTCAGATCGCGATTTTTTTTATATAATTTTTTTAAAATTTAGGTCAATTACTATCAAAGTACCGCATAATTGAAACTTTCCACTGATCATATCAACACATTTAAATCGATATTAACGTATTGTATTATTAGCATTACATTGTTCGTGTTATAAATGGCTTTTGCTACACTGACAACAATATGGAACTTATTGACAGCAATATTTTTGAAAACTACTATAACTGTAAACCGATCTCTCTTAAAAACAGTTCTATGAAATTTTTTTTAGACTAAAAGAAAATATTTGCTCGTCAGCTGTTTGGAATAATGCTTATTCACTTCAATAACAGTAACAATCTTAATTATGAATTCCTCATTTCCATAAAAATGTTCAGAATGATCCTATCAAAAAATCTATTTCTGTTTTATCGATAAAAAAAAAGATGTAAAGAGAGAAAAAACAAATCATTTTAAAACGTTTTCGTGACACTACAAAGCTGCACCCAACTTTTTCAATCAATATTTTAAGAACTGAGAGAGCTATCGAAAGTAGTGGCACCACACACAACTGATGCATGATTTATGAACTGGACTGCAGAATGTTTCACAGTTTTCAAGAAACAAATAAATATATAAGCAAAATTAACTCTGGCAAAAAATCGAAACTAAATCATGTATAATAATCGATAAGTATTGATCGTTGAGCTCAATTAGAATAAAATCTATCATATATATGTATTATAGAATCAGTAATAAGATTCTTGAATTTTTAATAAAAAACGAGTACACGTTGAAACTGAAAATGGTGTAATAGACATTTCTGCACAAAAACTAATCGATAACCCTGCCAGTGTTGAGAATATAACTGTGAAAAGGTCATGAATTGAATTTTCCTCATCATTAACACAACTAACTAGATTGTTACGATGATATTATTGAATTTTTCATTAAGACAACCCAATTTATTTGCCCCTATTTAAGACAATTTAATGAATCTAATGAATTTGTACCAACCCTTTTTGTAATTTCGTTACTTTTTGTGTTTTTTTTTTGGCGGAGACGAAAATTTTATTTCTATCGAGAACAGTAAAATTTTGTAGGAAAATACAGAAAACATCAAGTTCTCAAATCAGACATGCAGTAATGTAATAAATTTCAAAAATACCCTCAACTAGTCAATGTTACTATAAAATGAACATTAAAATGTATTTTATGAGACCAAAGGGGCATATAATGGCGCTACAAAATAATACAAATAAAACAAGTTAAATATTAATCATTAGACTGTATTATACGGAATTTGGCCACATTAAATTCTAATGAATAATGAATTGTTTTTGATATAAACAAAAACAATAATAAAAAGTTAAGATGGTAACAGTCAATTACTACCAAAATAGGTACAACTCGCAGACATAATAAACACAAAACAAGAAAAAAACTATTTCGAGTCACTGAATATGTAACGATACAACAAAATTCCATTTTAACGGTATTCAAGAGACCCCTCTCACACAATATCTTATGTAACAAGTTGCAAATTTTCACTCGAAACCGCCAACGTTACCACCGTTTATGGTAGTTGGAAGTTTGCCATTAAGTTCCTCTTCTCTCCTGCATCTTCTGTATATCTATCTTTGTTGTTGATACCGATTATTTCATATAACACAAGCCACATATATTTTATTTTAATAGCAATTTTCGATAGTTTTAATCTAAAGTAAAACAAAAAATGATGATGATGCAATCCACTAATAGAAGATAATTGAAATGAAAGAAAGAAGAGATAATAAAAGTAGATAATTATTTAAATAATAATAATAATAATAAAGATGGTCAATGTTCGAACTCGTAGTGTCGTAAAAGCTTTAAAAATAGATAAATATAGTAGACTTTAAATGATATAGGACAGGAAACGAAATAATTGTCAAAATACTATTAGTCAAATAAATCTGGTGTTTTATGTTATTTGATGTAGGAGCTTTTTCGAATTTTCTACTCTAATATAATAACTAAAATATCTTGAGTAATAGTTATTTCATAAAAAAACGTGCAGAAAGTTACGATAAAAGACTAAAATTTACTCAAGAATCCCGGAATCGTGCGAAAGCTCCACTTGCTCAGTGAGAGTTGTAGCAGGATTACTGAACAAGAGGATTGGAGTAAAATTACTGAGCTTGTGGACACCGCTTCAGGTATAAATCAGAGCATAATTTGAATGATAACAACAAAAATTTGAAAATAAATCATTAGAAACCGATTTATTAAAATAGATGTCTTTTAACGGTTAATATTTGACGTTGTTTTACATGAACCTTGAACTAAAATACAAATATGGAGAAAAATTTTATAATCAAAACATGGTAATAACATAAAAAAAAACAACACGCAAATTCATTCAAGAAAAAAAATGATTGCAAAAAAAATTGGAAAACTATCAATTTCCTGTCAATTATTGAATAATTGTCTAAAAGAAATACAAATTGATTTGGTTGTACGTGTACTTTATACACGTGCACATAAAATTACTTATTGATACACAAGCAACAGTTTCTTCAACACACTTTATTACTTATTTATGGAAATAAAGGAGAAAGAATATACATAAAACAGAAGGGAAATACATGAAAGACTATCCTATTCTATTCTTCAACATTATTGTCAATTATATGTTATATGTTAACAACACCTGTATTAGTTTAGTAAACTTTTCAGGAACAGTAAATACCTACATGTGGGGGCAATAGTATATGTTTGTAACTAATTAAATTTATCACTGATGTCTGTAGTTAATTTTAAACCACCAACATTTTATCCCTTCCAGTATTACTTCACTTAAAAACAAATCTAATCCAAATAAAATTGACTGATTTTCTAATTATAATTTTACCAACATTGTCATAAATTCTACTTAATTATTAAATTTATTACTGGAATCCATATAAACAAAAACTTTCAGTTTCTTTCTACTATTTATTATTGAATTTTATTGTAGCAAAATGAATAACTAGTTTCTAAAAAGTAACTTGACATCAATTACAATTTATGTAGTAATAATAATAATAATTAATTTCAAATATGAAATATTTCTATCCTTTTATATAAATAACTATAAAAATGACGCAAAAAATATGACAAACATGCCTATATTATTTGTAGGCGATAAATATCTCATTTACATTAAAAAATATACTCTACAATTACACCTTCACATTTTCCTTTCAACAATTTGAATTCATTCAGTTGACATGAGCATATTAAAAATCGACACTTTCAATCAATTATTTGACGATTATTATTTTGGATTAATTATCACATTGATATTTTATAAAATTTATAGAAATAGGAGTTGGTTTATATTTTGTCAAAAAAAAATTGTTATGGATTTATTGAAATTCAACTTCAAGCTACAGTGAATTAAAATTTCAAATAAGGGGATATTTTCCAGGAGTTTTAGACGATAAGGAAAAAAGAACACAATAAAAAACTTCTGGCTCAGTCTACTGGAAATCTACTTGTGCTTTTTTGCATTCGTTATAATAATTAAAACTTGCTTTTTCCAAACGTACAGTATTTATCTGAAAGATGAAAATGTATAGATCGTATTTTCATTCCAAAAATAGTTAACCCTCTAGATGAGGGGGTTCCCAAACTTTTTAGTTAAACAACGCCAAATACTATAACAATGGAAACTTGATGGGCCACATGACCTAGTCAGTCATATGTACATACTACATATTCATAGGTACAAGCAATAAATTGATATGTATTATGAAAATATTCGCGGGCTGTAAGGTGGAGAACGTCGGGCTGCAGTTTGAGGACTTCTGATCTAGATATAAAAACTACGCTGAAATTAGTCCGATATTAGCAGGTAGGTATATTTACCTATTCTTTTTTTTGAAACACGTCAATTCAAATTCAAGGTTCTAACTTGTAGCATTGTAGGCGGAATCTAATTTCAATTTTTTTTCAACAAATTATTTAACAAAAAAGTTACTCCATTATTAATTAGTAGTACTAATTGTAATGTTCTGAAGATCTACATACATATATGTTTCTGATTCTCATATAAAAAAAAACCTAAAAAATATGAGTCATATGACCTTAAATAAAAATCGCAACATAATTACAGTCAAATTGGCAACTTCAAATCTTTCAAGACACGAAATAATTATCTTGCGACTAAAACATGAATATATGTATAACATACCGTACCTAAAGTCGGTTATAACGAATTCCACGGCACCTCAGAAATTGGTTTGCTATGACCGTGAAGTTGTCAAATTCGTCAAGTGCAAAAATGAAAGAGCCTAAAAGTTTTGACGGTTAATTTATGTATTTTAGTATGCATTAATTACAAATTCAAATTGGTACAAACAAAAAGTAGGTTTCATTATTCAGAAATGGATACAATTTTACGTCTAGCGCTCGACATGTTCAAACAGATCATCTAATGATGACCGAAAGCACTAAGTAGCCACCCTACTGGGACAGGTTACACTGCATTTTTTTATTGGATATATTGGTTAAATAAAGGTATTTTTCTAAAATCGAATGTGGGAAGCATTTTCCTCTCTCGTTGATTTTTTAAATTAGGTAGCTTTGGAAACTTTCGCTCTTTATATCCGTTAAGCGTAATATGCGTGAAAAAAGTGCACTAAACAAATGGACGTTTAAATGTTCATGTAAATTTCTATGCTTTTGTGGTGCATTCGTTTTACCTGCGATCGTTATAGCCGAGTTTTGGCAACGAAAAATCTGGCACCATAAGGAGGATTTCCAATCTATTGCGAAATATACATTAATCAATTTGTTTTTGATGATTGGATAACAAAAAAGATTTTAGATAGAAATAACTAACATTATTATTTTTTATAATTTTGTTATAGATATATTTTAATTATGTTTATTTCATAATTTTTATAAACAAGTAGATAAATATATTTATGCTAAATAAAAGGCATTTTTCCAACAGTGGACATTTTTTTACATTTATCATATCGTATAAAGTATGTATGTTGTAACGTGCAACAATATAAAAATAGATTTCAAGAAAAAAAATTAACGCGGTTTATATCATATTTTATATAGAGATTATCAAGAAATTTGGTAGTTTATCATTTAATAATATTCAAAGCTTAAAATACACACATGCAGTTATAGCAGAGCAGTAACTAAGAATTTTAACGCCTATGACCAGACATGAAAATTATGCCATATTTTTATTAGAATACAAAGATTGCCTTCACTTCTAATTTCTTTAGCTAGCAAAGGGTAAGGATTAAGATTTTATTATATATTTATTTTATTATATATATATATATATATAATCATAATTTTGGGTGCGTATAGAGAGCCGGCACCTATGACCGATGTCACACTGGCCATAAGCTAGTTACGGCTCTGATAAGGAATCACAGATACGAACATATTTTTTTAACTGATAAAAATGCATAGACGTTTTATAAGTTAATGAGTTTCAAATTGAATTCTGGTTTAAGTACTACAGTGTAACCTCTGTAATCCGGACACACGTTAATTCGGACATCCAATAATCCGGACACCCACTTTTTT
>JAZBHA010001679.1:0-16286 GCA_037464855.1 Iselma pallidipennis | reverse complement strand
AGTTTAGAAATTATTGAACGCTACATTTCAAAATGGGTCAAAAGACCGCTGCCCGTCTTTCTAGTGTTAACTAGACTCTCAAATTTAAAGAGAAGAAGGAAGAAAATAATGCATGTCTTCAGCTATATACATACCTGCCATTATCTAATACCTTAGATATTATAATACATATGGGCCCTTGTATTTTGGGATATGCTTTTTATTTACTCCCGGCGTAACGTCAACATTTTTCACCACATCTTTCACGTACAGGTTCTTTACGATTGCTCACTAATTTTGACTCTTCGGCCACTTGCACTATTATGCACTGTACCACACATTTTATCATAGACTTCTGATCGCTGTTTTAATTGTGCATCGTATAACATAAATTTGTGGGTAGTGTCGTCAATAATCCCATCCACAGTGGACTGAATCAGCGAGTCTCCTTCGATGTTGCCACGCGAAGCAATTTCCTTCACGTGGAAATAATAAAGTAAATAATAATAAGTAATAATAAAGTAAATAGTGATTTTTGAAGTCAGATCTACAAAATGGTATATGACACTAACGACAGATAACTCACAGGTAAAACCGCACGAATTAATTGGACAAGCTAATATTATGCAAGAAATTTTGTACTGGCAGTTTTCCCTGAGTTTCCACGGCAGACTAGGACTCCGCTGGCCTAACGAAGAAAGCTTCTCCAGCCGATACCTGCAGAGTCTGGACATCTAGTGTTTCTTGTGGGAAACATCCAGAAGAAATTATTAATATAGAATTCTAACATCTGCCAAGTTCAACTCCGATTAGGTTGTTCATTCTATTTTTCGTTTGCATCATACCCATCACAGCACTATCCGACTTTTGTAATTTTACAGTTACTAATTTTCGTCATTTTTATAATACGGGCGTTTCTTCATGTGACAATGATATATATTTGTCCTTTGAAGTCTTTTATTGATGCTTCTCTCTGAGGAAAAGTTGTAATTGGGAATTCTATATTGAATGATTTAATTATCTTTTTTAATTATCATTTGGGCTATTATTGTAGTCACTTGATATGATTCTTATTGAATGTTCATATCATTGTTGGTGAACGCTGTTGCCTAATTGATATTTGATATGCTGTCCTGTTGAGGTACACGCATAAAGGTTTAATTACCTGTTGGTTTGATAATGTTGATGTTTTATACTTTACTTTGTATTGAACATTCTGAATAACTAGCTGTGTTGGTTTCTGTACAATTTCCCCAACCGGTAGGTTCATATTTTACTTTACTGCAATCTTTACACATGCTAGTTATACTGAACAGTTGCCTTAGGACTTTGCAAAAAACAGCACAAACATTGTCATGTTTTGGTATTATTTGGAAATAGATGGACTTTGATTTTAAAACCATACAGTTGCTTCACATACTTGAAATGAAGAAAAATCCACTCACCAAAAAGAACTAATGAATTGAAAGATGCAAATGGAACAATAGCATGAACATCTCAGTGAGATGGATACTACTGGGCGGTATACAAAGATGTTATTCGTTCATTCATCATCTACCATTGTTTTATTGTACACCAGTGTTTAAACCACTTTGAAAAGTCAGAATTAATCAAACTCATAGATCGGAGCTTTATTATTGCATTAAGGACTGAAAATTGTTTTGGAACAATGATGTAATGAAAGTGAAAAATCATGTTATCATGGGCTTAATATAGATATAATTTGAGCTTGATATACACGATATATTCAGCTCTAAACCCAATTTGTGGATACAGTACGGACTACATTCCAAAGCTAATACCACTGTCTCTATAAATATAAATGTTGCTGGTGTATAATAATGGTTTATAGTTTTTTAAACTATAATAACAACACAGCATTCATATAAATTACATATGAACCGATTTTCTTATGTCCATTCCGAAGATAGAAACACATATAAATATAAAACAAAAAAGTGCATGAATATAATTTACATTAATGAATCAATACCTCCACAGGAGATAAAAATTACTACAAAAACACAAATCACCTTACCAGTTCGGTGTACAAGGAAAATAACACATGAAGAATTAAAAGTAGAATAATGTGAAACAAATTCCTCATGCAAGAAAGAATAAATCTCATTGAAAGTGACTTTTCTTGGAAACATATGATTTTATTGTTTTCCTTTTGGATTTTAATGTTTGTACTCGTAATTCGGAATTATTTTCGGTGTTAATTTCGCTGTTATTTTTATGGTTAATGTACACTCCTTTGCAAAAAGGACAAAAGAAAGGGAACCGTAGACAGAAAAAAGGAAGATGATCTTACTCACCTGTAGATTTGCGAAGACTCTGGATCTACTGATCGCTGAAACGTCTTTACTGAAGAATTTTACTCAAATTCGACACAACACACGTAGTCAATTGATGATCTCGTCGGAGTCTTGGTTCCATTGATCGCTGAAGAGCCGCTGCGACGATGAATGATGCACCCCTGTATCACAACTCGAAGATACGTTGAAAAATACGTTACTTTTGCCGTAACTCCGTTGAGCCACCAGTAATTAGATAAATTTGATGTACAATTAATTGAATCCGGCTCGAAGGACCATATTTTGTTAGGTATTTCCTGACGATGTCTCTCTTGAGGTAAAGGAGAATAAAAGAATAATTTGAACAACCAAACAATGAAACGTTTATTTATTATTAGTACATCTTGATCTGGTTGTTACAGATTCTGGCTGGTGACTCTCTTTAACCCTGTATATGGCACGATGAGAAGAAATTGTTTAAAAAATCTTATACACTATTTAGGGGCTCGTAATCACGTTTATACACTAAGAAATATAAAAAATTAGAAGGAAATCGACTTTTGATTTAGTAGCTTGGAGTCTACGTCACCCGATTACGATATGTTGAAAACGGACTTCGAAATAACGTCGCTGGGTAATAGAGACAAGTTATATATATCGAAACAAAATAAATATTTTAGATAAATTCTCTCGTCCCAAAATTGAGTTTTAATTTGTCGTTCTATCTTGGCAATTGGGGACAATCGTAAAGTGGAATTAAATGCTCCTTTTCATTGTTGAAACCGACATTTCGCCCCTTATTTTGGGGGCTTCTTCAAAGGTCTACAAGGGTTTTTTATTGTAAGAATTATTGAATACAACACTTTCCTAAGGCATATTACTTACTATACAACTATTTGAACAGTAATTCACAACATATGTGTTGGAATGTATCTTTGTAGGTCTTATATTGCCTTCGTACAACTGATATAAAGATCAGCGGAACAACAGCTATTACATAGCCTATAAATCAGCTTGTCAAATATCTAAAATGTAAAAAACAATATTTATTCATTTATCGAAGTTTAACAAATTCTAATTCATGCAATGAAAGGAATAAAAACAATTCCTTTTTGGCGTAAAACAAAGCCTTAGATTACATTTACTGCACTGTACGGTTGTGAACCTGTTTTGGCAATGTCTACAGCTACCCTTTGTCGTAAATTCTGCCCAATGTCGTAAAGCATCTCTCTGTGTAGCTTCATCGAGCCTCGGAGCAATTGGTTTCAAAAATTTTTCTTTTATAGAAGATTTAGAGGGTCTACCGCGTTAACTGTTTATACCAGTTTTCGCAAGAGATTCAGCCAGCTGGAGCCTGAATTGTTTTAGGCGCATGGGTTTGGTAGAAAGATTTGTTGATTTATAATCAAGTGTGTAAAGTATCCAGGCATTTAGTACGCAAATATCTACTATCCACGTAAAAATAGAATAGTACCATCTTTTGGCTCTGCTCGGACTGCGATAGAGGCCGAGTAAAGAATTAGCCTTATCGACTTCTCCCAAACGTTTGTTATAGTAAGTGATCACAAATGGACAAGGAATTGGATGGATTCCACAAAGAGTACTCGCTAAAAGAACGCATTTTCTGTCCGCCCATTTTACAACTATAAGCCCTTTGTCGGGGTCAGCTATTCGGTTGGATAATTGTAAGCTGGAAGACCAGTTACCAAAAATGGCTGTGTTTTCTTTTTCGTCTACTGTTTTGCATAAAGCAATGTCAGCACTTGCTCCAACACCAAGATATCTTTCTTCATCAGTGAGTTCATTGTTGTGGCCCCGTGATACGGTATAAAATCAGCTATATAGCCAGAAAGTTAGTGTAGAACGTTTTGGATTTATGTAATTAAACGCAGAAATTTAAATAAAGCAGAAAAAATTATCCCCAAATGACATATCTCAACACTGACTGCGAACGAGTACTGACATGAAGTTGCTCCTTTATTCTCATACTAGTATATGACTACTTTACTGACTGAGTAAATGAGATAAGCTCCATCTACAATAGTATAGAAAGCCTACAACAGTTGGTGTCCGACACTGCTAAATGTCCGGTACTGCCTCACTCTCCCTTATACATATGCCAATGATAACAGTAATTTAGCATTTTTTATTTTATACAACAATAATATTATCAGAGCAAACTTGGTCTCTTGATAAATTTATTTTTTAGTTCAAACACTTTAAGCACTTCAGATAATTTACCAATTAAAATAATTTTACACAATTCAAACATCAATATGTTTCAACAATTTAACAATTTTAAACAAATTCAAACAATAATATTTATTGTTTTCACAAAAACCGATTTTCTGCATTCACGTGTGCACGTTCTAACTTCAGTTTCAGGATTTTTTGATTATCCGTGCATGATCAGTCCTTTGTGTGTCTTGATTATTCTATCGTATGTCCCATTCAATCCGTCCACATCTGTTTTAACCCTTTATCTGGCAGCACATCAATAGCACTTAAAAAAAATCTGAAACTTTGTCCTAGTGTACTTTATGACGTAAATATTACATAATAATAGGAAAATATCACGAAAGTTATAGCGAAAATGACTTTTGATTTTGTAGCCAAATGGCTACATTGCCAGATAATGTTAAAATAATGGTAGTAGCCAGGAAGCAACATTGCCTAGAAAGTGACATGATGGTTTGGAGATAATTTCACAAAATGCATTTTTGTCTGCTTGATAATTGAATATACACACATTATTTTGATCAGAACACAGAATTTTATTGGTCTAAATGCAAAGTACAAATTGTATAATCAAAAACGTACAGAACAACATGTTTATCTATTCATGAAAGGCAACAAAACAATTCTTTGCAGTTGTAAGACATAAGCGCATGTTGCACTTGTTACATAAAAATCTTGTAAACCCAGTTTTGCAATATCTGCATCTTCCTTTTGTAGTACTTGTCGGCCAGTGAGCCACAGTATCTTGCCTAGAAGTAGCGTCAGGTCTCGCTGCAATGGGGTGTTCAATTTTATTTTCTATGGCGGTTGAAGTTGGCCTTCCACGTTTTGGTTCTTTTCCAGTACGTGAAAGTGATTGAGCTACTCCCATTCTGAATTTTTTTAAGCTCTGAGGTTTTTTTTTCATTGCTTTGCAATCATTTCGATATAATATCCAAGCATTAATGATGCTGATATCTAGTAGCCAACTAAATATAGGAAAATGCCAACGTTTAGACCGACTGGGACTTCTGTAGAAACCTTGTAAGGAATTGGCTGTGTCCACACCTCCCATGTGCTTATTATATTGGGAGATTAAGGCTGGGCACGGTATAGCTACTTTTCGTTTCTGTTCTTTAGAAAATCGTTTAACATTACTTACAATTAGTGGTTCGATTCCACAAAAAGTGCTGGCTAATAAAAAACATTTTTTATCAGCCCATTTTACGACAATCAGATTTTTGTCAATATCAGCTTTATACACGTACGAGCCACTTCCACGCTTTAGCAACACTTTGTCAGTTTCTAAGACACATCCCATAATTCTGTTAGATCTTATTGTTCTGAGGCTTGCAATGCCAAATTTAGTTTTCAAATAGATAAACAAGTGCAGGCTTGAAAACCAATTATCGCAAAAAATAACTGTGTTGTTAGGTGTAGGTAAGGTTTTGCATAAAGCAATAACAACTCCAGCACCGACGCCAAACGACCTTTCTTCTTCAGTTAGTTCATTTTTGGTGCCAATAAGTTCTTCAAACGTTAGGGAACCCTGATAAGCAATAAAATCTGATATGTAACCTGAAACGCCTGCCCTTACAAACATTTTGTATCCCCATTTCTGAGGTTTGTTTTTTATATATTGACGAAGGTTACCAGCGTAGGTGCCTTTATACGCCACCATAGTTTCGTCAACAGAATACTGATACTCAAATTGATATTTCTGACAATTTTTCCTAATTTCTTCTAAAAGTGGCCGAATTTTGAAAAACCTGTCTTTAGTATTTTCGGTGAGATTCATATTGTTCGTAAAATGAATCAATCTTCTTAATTTCTGAAATCTTTTTAGTGGCCTAAGATCTGCGACTTGTGGAATTCTTGAATATTCAGACCAGTAATCTTCTACTGCTGGTAGCTGAATTACTCCCATGGTAATTAGAATTGAAAGAAAATCAGTCATTTCAACTGCATTTGTATTATTGGAATGTCCGGTTTGCTGAACACTGTATAAATTTGTTTCATCAATAATCATATGCATTAATTCAAACGTAAAAAACCTTGTAAAATATTCAAGTGGTGAATGAATCTCGCAATCATTAGAGACATCAGGTTCCAAAAGATTTTGCTTGACGGTATATCGTTTTCCTACCAAGAAAACGTTTGCTTTGATTTGCTCTTTGTTGTGTGTTTTGTTTGGACTTGCTCCTCTTCATCTGAGTGTGAAGTTTCCTCCAATGAGTCTTCTATTATAATTGGAGGTCCTCTTACCTCTTCTTCATCTGATGATGGTGGACATAGAATTTCTTCATCTGATGTGAAGACTAAGTAATAAGTCCAAATTAGGGGAATTT
Organism: Iselma pallidipennis; assembly: GCA_037464855.1. Classification (NCBI taxonomy): domain Eukaryota; kingdom Metazoa; phylum Arthropoda; class Insecta; order Coleoptera; family Meloidae; genus Iselma; species Iselma pallidipennis. The sequence goes on along the minus strand of JAZBHA010001679.1, from coordinate 9,445 downwards.
GGAAGGAGAGAACATAACAATAATTTCAATTTAGATGGATCACATCGATAACACAGGCCTACACACAAGTTGGTGCCAGAGATTTAAGACCTGATTTTGAATATGTCTATTATAGTGATGTCAAAACCGTGATTAGATTTTTTGTATCAGCTCTACCTGGTACCTATTCTCCATTGTTTTTATATCTTGATGGAAACGTTCTCCTTGTTCTTCGCTTAAGTCTTCAAGATTATGTCTGAAATGATCGATATGTTTTGGCATATTGTTCTCGATGAATGATGATAAATACAACACATGAAAAGTATTATAATCATTTTTTTAATATGAAAAGAAGGTAATATATGCAGCAGTCGCGGGTTGAAATTCTTGATTCTCCTTCTTAAGTTTAACATAAACTAAATTCTTATTCCCAAAATTGGCATTCTTGTTATCGGCACGAAAACTGCACAGTCTCCTGACAGACAATCCTAACTTGCTTAGCGATTCTTTTACGCTTTGAAACGTAGCTTCCGCTGTCTCATCCACCTGTTCGAAGAAATCTATCAACTTGTTTTCGACCCCATTTTCTATGGTGTAGTATTGTAATACCAAAGGAAGAAATTTCCTATTCAAATGATTGGATGCATCAATCTGAACTGAGTAAGCTAAATTATTGGACTGTATCACATGTATGACCTTTTCAACTTCCTTAGCTGCTAAAACCTAGGTTACAATGGCTTCTGCTTTCGTTCTACCGCAGTAAATTTTCTCCAAAATTTTTGAGTCTGAATGCGTCACCTTCATCAATTTAAAATCACAGTCTACTGCACTGTAGGACTGATTATGTTTAACTCAGTGATATATATGGGCCACTTCTGCAGCAGTTATACAGGCTTTTTCCAATGTATTCTTTTTGCAGAAAAAGGTAGTCATAACTTTACTACTACCAGCGGCGGTAAGCCTACGTTGATGGTTGTCTGTTGATTTATGATGATGTAGTGCACGCACTCCCTTGTTAGAGACCGAGAATTGAACTCTGCATAATGTACAAAAACCATTCATCGTTAAATTTTGTAGAACGTTTACATTTATTTGGTGGTGTATTTGGCGTATCCATGACTAAAAATAAGTAGACCACAACGAACAGATGTATATCTCTGAACGTGTGACAAAAATAATGACAATATTGCCCAGAACGACAGAAAAAATGTAGGTTATGTTTTCGTTGCCAACTGATATGACCCTGCAGTGTAGCCAACACAATTCAATTTGTGTAATAAATGATAATTATATGAATAAAAAATTGAAGAGCTTGTCCTGCAAGGGTTTTGGTTGTCAAACGAGGGCAGAAGGACGAAGTATCAAAACGAGGACAATCCTCGCGAAACGAGTACGGGTGGCAACCCTAGTTGAGAAGCTGACGTCGAAGCTTCAAGGAAAGAGACAGGTTGCTGACTTTGCGATCGGGCTTAAGTGGACTCCATGAAGGGCGGTAGAGTCTCAAGCATCGGATCGTCTTCAGAAGCGATCGGCCGATCAGTGACACATGACCTAAGGAATTCACCTTCGTCAAATGTGTTTTCGTTCACAGGCCATATTCCTGCAAATCTAAAACCACTTTGAATATTCGAAGGCGTAAAAGCAAGCGGGTATGCCTTTCCAAAACACTGAGCAACATCGTATATCGTCATCGCTCTTCCTGGATGCTCCAGAAGCCATTCACAGCAAGCTTTATTGTAATATTTTTTCAGAGGTCCAAAAACACCTCTATCGAGAGGCTGTAACTCATGACTTGTGTGAGGTGGGAAAGTCAACATAATGATACAATTGTTTTTTGTCAAGTCTATTACTTTAACTGAAAGATGGCTTTCGTGATATCTAGCAGTAAGAGCACTCTATTTTCAGTGTTCGGCTTTGCATATTTAATGAAATGATCCAAAAAAGCTACAAATTTTTCACAGTTGGACCACCCAGGGTTTGCAAGTCCCAATGTTTCCGGAGGAGAGCCATTCATCATATGATCCTTGAAAGGAACTCTAGGAAAAATCATGCATGGCGAGACCGGATTTTCTATAGCGTGAATGCATCCTTTAATAGTGATATTATTACCCCGTTCTGCTGATGTGATAGTTCCTACTAGATTCATGTTATATATGGTATCTGGTATAAAACATTCTTTAATTTTTCAAAGGATAAATTTACGTTTGCTTTACTATTAGCTTCGGATTTTCGCAAACTTAAATAGAATAATCATAAAATGTTTTACCAGCACTCTTATCCATATCTCAAGAATGTGGATACCTTTTCTTTAAAAACGTGGCGTATTCATAGGCTAGTTTTAAAAAAACTTGCTTTCCAAGACCATAAGGAAATTTGCTGGCTTTAATGCAATTCTCAACTAACAGATCTTCATTATCTGAAAAAATTCGCTTAACCTCGTTGCGAGTTTCGTAGGAGAATGCTTTGTTTTCTGACTCTTTGTGCTTCTTGACATGACGGGCTAACAAACTTTTTGATAAGAATATGCACCCGCAGCTTTTCTGCGATGGAAAAGGTGTTGAGCCAGCCAGTGAGCCAGCTGGTAGGAAGGACACCCATCAGAAGGTGACCCAACATTCCTCAAGTCCTGTGTGAAGAGAACTGGGATGATGATGTGAGTAAACTGGCCGAGACACCGCCAAAAACATGCCCAATATTCCTCAACCCGAGTGTAAAAAGAACTGGGATGATGATGTGTGTGCAACATATACACCACAGTATAATAAAGACAGTAGGTTGTGTTGGAAGAACTTTTGTCCCTCGTGTCTAGTGGTGCGCGGGTATTTGCGCAGTATACAAAACTGAATTACCGATAAAGAGGGAGATATCAGCTTATCGCGTCATCTCACTTCTTACTATTCGTAGTCACTAGTGCCAACTAGTGGTTACTTCTCGTCCTCTACTCCCTCTATTGCCTCCATCACCTCGCAGGCACTTGCGCGAGTTCACTCTGGTGCCACCAACATCAAAGAAGCCGACAGGGAGTTGGTCTACTGCCTTATTATTATACTGTGATAAACACCTGTTCTCCCACCAGGCATATACCAGCGTCCGTCGGCGTCCGCGACCAAGTCTGAAAGGAATCAGTTTAAGCTGGAGCAGCGGCGCCGATGGGCGCAGGAATAATGAAATGAAGGAGATCTTTCAGTTGTTGTAAAATTGGAATATTTGGGCAGTGTATACCAAATAAAACCAAAGTAAATTTACCAGAACGTAATACTCTATTACTAAATTGCCCTCTTTAAACAAATTATGGTTGATTTATAACCAATGATCAAACAATTAATACAAATCATAATAACATCGATAAGAGATCCTACAGGATCCTCAACGATAATCTCCTCGTCTAAGTTCACAATGCGAAAGAAATTTTTTTATTTTGCGAAAGAAAAGTTTTTATATTTAAATTTCTGGCCTAACTAGGCAATACAAATAGTGGTTAGGACCAGTTATCTACACACCATTCGACGAATTATCAACATGATCTTACAAGTTGATATGTCTTGCGATCACCTTATTGGTAAAATTTAATATTTGATTAATTAACAATTTAAATAGACGGAAATTGATGAAAACAATACTATTGATCGTACTCTCGCCACTTGCGTAATTATCACAAAAATTATATAATCAGTTATGGACTTATCTGGTGATGTTCCACAGACAGCAACGACCACAAGGGTTGGTACGACCATGACTCAATGGTCCGGTGTCGCCCACAGGAATTTAGAAATGATGATGCAATACTCCCCTACCAGCGATAATTGGCACCACGTGGAACACTCACTAACAGCCACAACGACCAAAATATGAGTTTCTCAGTAACTTTCGGTGAATTAGCGAAATACTGGTACTAAACGATTAACTAGTTTACTTTATGTGAACGTAAAACACTTATTTAAAGCGATGATTAACGATAAAGATTCACTAATTAACTTTCAAGATAGCTTTACCACCACGAGACTAATGACGATAAGGTGCTTTCTCTTTCGAGTACACCCAGGAAGAAAGCTCATATCCTGTCTTCCTGCTATTTATAGGCCAGTTGGCTAACATGCCTTGGTACACTGATGCTATTTTGAAAAAACCATTATTTTGAATGACGGCTTCCGGTGTTCAGGGTGACGTCGAAGCATCGCTACCAACCTATAAGCCAACCAGGTCTTGCCAACCTGGTAGAAGTTGTGATAACAGACGGAAAAAAGACTGAAGACACAGGAAAAAGAAGAAAAAGAAATGACGCCACAAAGGAACATGAGCACTGAAACGGAGTACAGGCCGCTCACCCCTATACCCTGGGAACATTTAGGTCGATCCCATGCCGTTCCCTAACATAGGTTTAACGAGCAATTGGGTACTAAAAAACCAAACGACATGCTCTAGCCGCCGAAAAGCCGCAGCCCGCCACGATAGAACTTTTGACACGTTACAACGTAGACGACACACTGTTGCTGATACCTGATAATAGTACTGATGAAGTGTTGGATGCTTTTAATTCATTTCATACTTCAATTAAATTAACTAAAGAAGACCAGGTGAATGGACGCTTTAATTTTTTGGATGTTTTAGTGATTGTAAATGACAATTTAGTTTCTATTTGTTGGTACACAAAACCGTCGAATTCGGGTAGAGTTATCAATTATTATTCTGATGTATGTAAACAAAATTCTTTAATTCATGTAACTGCAAAAAAGAAACAAAAATAATTTAACAAATAACACATAATTAGTTGAGTCAAACTGGGAAACACACGACTAGGACAGTGTATCAACACAAACATGGTGTTGATACACTGTCCTAGTCGTCAACAATTACGTTCCAACGTCTTCGTTTCGGTGCAATTTGTTGTGGTGTTTTATTGATTGATTGATTGTTTGATTCTAGCTCTCTTTGAAGTTTAAAATATGGAACTAGACAGTCTTGTATATTCCTTTTAAACTGTTTAGAGCGTTCTATTGATGGATCCATGTTTGTGAAGAACGTTTCCGCTTGTTTAAGTCCTTGCCTTAGGTTTTCGAAAGTCAAATTTGGTTGTGTTTCCTCGTAACTCAAGCTTTCCTGGTCATCACTTATATTTGATTCCTCTACTAATTGTACAGGTTCCGATTCACTTAAATCTTCGTTGCCACTATTAAGTATCTTTTTTAACAAAGTCAACTAATCATTAACATGCCGTGTCTGAACAGCCCCTAAGTCTGATGAAACGCTAGGTTTGCCACAATTATATACACTGAATGCAATTAAATGCAAGCTTATGTGTCTGAAATACAAAGACGAGTTTGTTTTTGTACCATTACTCCACACCCTCGACGTAGAAGTCCGTTGAAAGCCACATGCAGATAAAATCTATTTTACTAAAATATTTATGTAAAATTTGTTATTTTTATATTCGAACTAGGTATAATTTACAAATGAAGCGTCACTTTTTCAGAATTAACTGTATTTATTAATCTATTAAACCAAAAATTGCACTCCAAAAAATAAATAAATATATAAAATAAAAATATACATTACCAACTCGGAAAATGAATTCCATCTTTAAATATACAGCCTGACCGCGAAATAGTGTTGAATCTTGAAACCACGTATAGGGCCCAAAAAATGGAGCAATTTTTATTATACAATAAGGGGTCCCGTTTGCGAGAAAAACGGTATTGAAAATTCGGCCAACAGGTTGCGAGCCGCTAGAATCGAACGAAGGTGCGAGACTTAGATAACGAAGGAATTTGCTGATTGATAAGCAAGTGTGTCGATGCGACAGACATAAGGTGGTTACTAAGAATTGTGTAGTTCAATGCAATGGGATTCCGAGACTTGTTGCTGATACTTGCAGTCTTATCAGCGATCACCTTACACTCGACAACAACATTATGGTAGGTTACGAACTAGTCCAGTGACCATCCAACAATGGTTAGAATTTTGGCCCAACGTTTTTTTTTTCTCTTCGACCCCTCAAAACATCCTTATTGTACTCTATTCCCCATAGGGATGCTGAGGTTTACGTATTTAACACTATTTCGGAATCACCCTGTATATACTGGCCGTTTTTTGTCTCGTAAACCGACTGTCAGCGCGTAAAAGTACTTCGAATATTATTCCTACAATTCCTTCATATTTCTGAAACGATTTCTTTTCATCTGATTTGTTTCTGGAAGTGAAACTGAACTGAAAAGTGAGTAAGTACTTCGAGGTGAAATAAATAATCTATTACTTTATATGCCACCTTTGTTCCATCCTAATGACCGCTGCGTCCTCCAATTTTTGCAAGGAATTCAATCTATATCAACAAGGAGATCCCAAAATGTATAAGATCACTTTTAGTATATACCCTCTATACTTACCAGTTCTGAATTCAGAATTAATTTCAATTTTCTTGTCAAATTCCAATATAGCTTTGCATGAGGACAGTGGAAAAATAAATTCTGTTAATACATGTTCATTAGTTGATTTTCTATTTTTATCTACATCAGCACTATTATTTGATTTTTCTAATATCAAAGGACACATTGTATCTAAAGTCAGATTAATTTATTACTTAATGTATTACTTCTTAATTTCTTGTGCTATTTCTTCTTTCATCTTGTAAAATTCATTTTTCAAATCTAATATTAGAACATGTTTTTCTCAAACAATGGCGGATGGCCAGGTGACGCTACAAGATTTTCAACATAACGAATACGGTTTGGAAACGGTGCAGTTCCATCATCGTTCCCATTACAACCTTGAAGTAGCTAAGGTTACTTTAATGTTTTTGCAGGACCTTTAACGTGTAGTGGATGTGTAGGAATCGCTACCATAACGTAACATATTTAAGTCGCAAGAATTACTATCAGGTCAAATTGACTTCATAGGAAAAATTGTGACGTGTTTGCTACCAGTTGCATAGTAAGATAAACTTTCAAGTAACGATTTTCAGTGAATTTAACTTTTAGGTAATGTTTTTGTTATCCGACATCTTTATAGTAGAATAATCCGGATACATTTTGACAAGTCAATAGATTAATAATAAATAAATGAACTGTTTATCAGTATAAACATGAAAAAATCACTTTAAACTATTTATATGATTAAAATACACAAAAAAGTTGATTTGCCACAATTTTTCGTGAAATTGTAACATTATATATGATTTTTGATAAAGTCTTTTTTTGAAAAAAACATTATTTAGTGGGCGCGTGAATTTTTTGAAGCTATCAATAACATATTTCACGTGAAAGTTGCCTTTGTTTATTTGAGGCCCAGGAAAGCACCTAAAATGAATTAGGTGGTGTTGCGGATGGCTTTACTTATTATAACTTTGAAGTCTCAAACTTCCATGATTGCATGATGAAGACAGTCATATACAGATGAACAGCTGCTGTGCTTTTCTATTAGCACACAAGAAAAGGAAAGGTGGATACTAGCAGAAGAAAACAGTAAAGTTACACCACAGTCGCCGTCACTACTTCGCGACGTATTTTTTACGTTACTACAACGTTAACGGCATGTAGCCGTGGAAGTCATCGGGTAGTTTCAGGAACGTTATAGTTACCAAAATTCATTCCCCATTGTGGTAATATCTACGTATAGCTGGAACGTGATTAGACCGGATCGGCCACTAGTAGCCAAAACGTTGAAGTTACCTGATTAGTCGCAACTACGTTATTGCGACTTAAATTGCTAGTTGGGATGGTACGAGGTGAGACAGAATATACATTTTTCATTACAAAAACGGAAAGAATCAATTTTTTGATTTAATTGTTAGATGTGAACCACTATTGGTATTGTGGCAACAAATAGTACCTAGATAAAACAAAAATGTTGGTATTATTAAGAAAAGAAATTAACTGATCTACCTATACCATATGTCTCACATGGAACCTCGATCCGTACCACCTGAGACAAGGTCCATTGTTAATTGGGCCATCCAAATTTTTAGCAGTGTTGTGTATAAAGATAATTTCTTTTTAGAAATATAACAAATATACAGGCTCAAAATTTAAGTTTAACGAACATATACTGAGTTAGACTTTATTGCAAATTTTTGTGCTTCTAGGAATTGGTTAAGGAAGTATTATCGCAATGTCTATTAGCTTAATCTTCTTCTAATGGAAAAAAAAACAAGAATAGTTTTTTGCGATTTTACGAAGAAAAGAAAACATAAATTCTCGATTTCCTTCTATGGAAACAATTTTAGCACGGTTACAAATTGGTCGAGCGATTCACCAGGTAATTGATCGCGTTTGAAGAATTTAAAATGTTCGTACACGAGATTTTTGACCGGTTCACAATACTTATCGAATTTTTCTAGAACGGTTTTCAAACTATTTTCACTTTCATTCGAATCATATTCGAAGGTGTTGTATATTTCCAACCCCTCATCTCCCAAGAAATTTAGAAGAAGAGCTACCTTAACATTCTCAGCTTTAGCCGACTTTCCGCTTGCCCACAGATATAGGTTAAGTTTTTGCTTCCAGAGACGCCAGTTGGCCCCCACATTATCGCTGAAATTCATTTCAACAGGTGCTTTGGCGTTGTCTCTCATGATTCTGAATTTTTTTCTTGTTTATACAAACGATTCAATTTAATTTAATACGATTAATTCCTTTGCTTTTCCGCAAAGTTGCTAGCACAAAAAACACTTGTACTTTCTTTTACACTGTAATTGTTTTCCCCGGATTTCTCAACATCCACCCATCTATAGTTGCATTATAGAATACTTTGAATGGTTTAAAAATGGCGACATCGAGTGGCTGTAGAATGTGGTGGCACTGTTAATATAGTTACGTCATTTTCTTTTGCTACATTAATTACTCTCAAAGATATAGGCTTTAAAGTTGTCCATAATTAGTAAGCTGAGGTTATCTTTGCTGCTATTCGAATGTTTGATAAAGTGATGCAGTGTATAAACAGCTCCGTGACGGGTAGCAGACTATTTCCTGCAGCATTAATGATACAACAGGTAGTTACTGAAGTTCCCTTCTCTGTGCTCGTCACTTTGCTTATCTGTTTTTGTCCTCTGACTGCAAGAGCCTTGGCAGATCTTTGAACGGTTGTTGTATTTGTTTCATCAAAGTTATACACCCTAGTCCCATCTGCAAACGTTGGCTCACGTGACTTTACTTTTTGTAATTTATATAGAAAACATTCACATTGTGTCGATTAAAAGATGTCGCACGACTCAAACTGCAGCCTTCAGGGGTCCGTAGACTTAAGCCGGGGTCTCTTTTGTAAGTTATAACACCATTCTAAACCAGCGACTTGTGTATCATGCCACTTTTGAGGAACTTTTATGTTATTGATTGTAGCCATTTCGTATACCACCTAACGGCATTCTAGTAGTGTTAATCCATAGAACATTTGACTGAAATTTTATATTATAGGGTGTCCCAATAAGACTTGAGATTTTGATTTTGTAATTAAAGACATACATTATGCAAAAATATCT